>NC_051165.1:267262012-267507012 GCF_013339725.1 Rhipicephalus microplus | reverse complement strand
ACACGGAGCGAGTAGGGCTGCCGCAAGGAAGGACGGTTCTCGAACAAGCCAGAACAAGACAAATCAGGGCATCTGGCGCCGACATGGCTGCCGGAAACTTACGTCGAGTATTTCTTCAGTTGATGCAGATGACAGCGATTGCCCGGGACGCCACCGGCTCTGCCGGACATTTCTGTGACGCAAGACTTCTTCATTGAACTTCCTTGCTTTCCTGCGGTCCGAATGCCACTCGACATGACGGCGCTGCCAGCGGTATCAACGTTCGGCTGCGAGCGGATATGCAGCTGGCAACGATGGAAGCACCGTGACAGCGAAGCACTACAAAAGCACACCCACCATTCAACCACTTTGGGATCTGGCGCCGACATGGCTGCCGGAAACTTACGTCGGGTATTTCTTCAGGTTACTTGCTTTTACCTCCCTGTATACAATAGGCCATTTAAGAAATCGGCGCCAGATCCCACTGGTGTTCTTTGTTCGGTGTTTTTCTACCTGTCGGCCTTGCACGCAAATGCTGTCGCGTGTGGTCATATGGCGAAAACGATTTTGCTGTTATCTGGGGATATAGAGCAAAACCCAGGCCCTCTAACACCGCAACAGGAAAAGCAGATGTTCGACACCATCATGACATTACCTTCAAAGCAGATCTCTCAGTCTGCCATTCTTGAACTTAGCTCTATCCGAGCTAACCACGAAGCGTTTCAACAAAAAAATAACGGAAGAAATACATTCAGTCCGAAAAGAGCAACAGGCTCTTGAGCAGTGAGTGGCAGATGTAAATGATAGATGAACGCATGTAGAAAATAAAAGCCCCCTAGGTAACACGGGCAAAAATAGAACTTGAGCAACTTGCAGCCCAATGTGGAGTGCTTTCGCGTGCATGTCAGGCTATGAAAGATTGTCTGGACAACCTCGATAGTAGGGATCGTCAAAATAACCTGGTATTTTATGGTTTCCCAGATAATGAGAATGAAACGTGGGCACAATCAGAGGAAAAAGTTATTTCTTTTTGTTCTGGTGACTTACAGCTCAAAATTGCCCCTGACGAAATTAAACGAAGTCAAAGATTAGGCCGATATTCGGCAGCGAGGAAAAGGCCCGTCATAGTAAAGTTTCTATCTTTTAAAGAAAAAGAACGTGTGCTGAAGTCTTCTGGCAAGCTAAAGGGAACCAACTTTGGAATAAGTGAAGACCATTCACCCAAAGTCAGGCTAGAGAGGCAAAAATTGATACAACACGCTAAAGGAAAGGGTGGTGATTTTAAGCTTCGTTTCAATAAGCTATTCATGAATGACCAAGTACTCCTATATAGCAGTGCTGAAGATAGAGTTGTGCCTAGTCGTAGATAGCAATCACCTCGAAATGCCGTTTTACTGACAAAAGAATCGAGAAAAAATGAACTAACGTGCATCGTAGTTAACCGTCGCAGTTTGAAAAACAAAAGAACAGAATTTCTTTCGTTATTAGACATGACTAAACCACACATAGTTTTTGGCACGGGATCTTGGCTCGATACCACCATAGCAGATCATTAATTCTTTCCGTCGACTTATGCAGTATACCGAAGAGACCACACGGCGCACGGAGGTGGTGTATTCCTAATGATCCATAACAGTATCAGTAGTGTTCGTATTTATGGTGTTAGTGACTTGTGTGAATCTGTGTGGTGTAAGGTTATGATGAGTGGTGGCTCAACTGTGGCTGTTGGTTCCTTCTACAGGCCCCCCTAGTAATACAGCACCCGAGCCTTTATTTACTTTAAACAATATTTTGTCAACCGTAAATACAACACACACAATGGTTGCCGGTGATTTTAACCTACCCGATGTTGCATGGTCCTCATTCAAACCGATAATTCACAGTGAGTCACTGCTACATAGAGCTATTCAAGAAATCGCGAACGCCCGTCAGTTATATCAGCTTGTGACAGCCCCCACGAGGGTGTGCAGTACTAGTGCAAACGTATTAGTCCTGTTTTTTGGCAATGATCAAACGCTTGCTTCCTCTGTTGTTACAGTACCAGGTATTAGTGATCACGAAGTTATCCTTCTTAAAATGTGCTTAGCTGTAGCTCAACAACGAGCTTCGGGGCCCAGAAAGGTGTTTTTATATGAAAAAGGAGACTACGCTTCTATTTCAACAAAACTAGACGCTTAATTACCCGAGTTTCAAGAACTGTGCTCGTGTTTTGACGTGCATGGCTTGTAGAATGAGCTAAAAACAAAACTGTTATCTCTAACTCAAACTTTTGTACCATCGCGAGTCATATCAGCCAAACAACGAAATGATAAACCATGGCTAAATAAGGAACTTTGAGTGCTCATAAACAGAAGAGATCGTATCTCGCAAATATTGTAACACGTCAGACCTTAAAACATACAAACAGATGAAACTACTTGGTAAGAAGATAACCAAAGATCTTAGGAAAGCAGAGAGAGCATACTTGAGTGATCTGAGTATTAAGGTGAAAACTAACCCGAAACTCGTCTGGAAATACGTTAAAAGAAAGACAAAGGTTCCTGGTGGTATTCCTGATATAAACGATGGTACTAAATACTTGTCGGACAGTACAAGTAAATCTGAATGCTTTAACCGATACTTTCAGTCTGTGTTTTCGGTTTCGTCAGCGGTTCAAACTACAATGTGCAACAAAGTAACGTTATCGGAAATAGCGGAGTTTGAAATTTCAGAACAAGGTGTTGCATCTCTTTTAAAAAAACCTTAGTGAAAACTCGGCATCAGGGCCAAATCAAATCTCAAACTTCATTTTAAAGAACTGTGCCCTTTCAATTAGCCCATTTCTTACAGCTGTATTCAGAAATTCTTTATTGCAGGGTGCGTTACCTGATGACTGGAAACGAACAAATGTAATTCCTATTTTCAAGAGTGGTGACAAGTCAAGTACTTGCAACTATCGGCCCATTTCGTTAACGTGTGTGTCCTGTAAGACACTTGAGCATATTATATACTCGAACTTGGCAAAGCATCTTGAGACTAACAATTTTTTCTGTCCAACACAGCACGGTTTCCGGAAAGGGTTTTCCTGCGATACGCAACTCGTAGAATTTACACATGACATCGCCGCAACGTTAAATTCCGGTAGCCAGATTGATTGCATATTTTTAGACTTTAGCAAGGCTTTTGACACTGTTACACACTCGCTCCTTTTACTGAAATTATCGTGTCTCAATATATCTGCTAACACCCTGGCATGGCTACAAGCTTATCTCTCATGCAGGAAACAATGCACCATCATCGATAGCGCGTCGTCGTCACATGTAGACGTCATTTCAGGAGTGCCACAAGGCTCCGTCCTGAGGCCGCTTCTCTTTTTTATTTATATCAATAATCTTGCTGAATACGTGGACAGTCAAGTGAAGTTGTACGCAGATGACTGCTACACATATCGTGAAATTAAGTGCACTCAAGATTCCGAACAACTGCAGAAAGACCTTGACTCAGTAATAGCATGGTGCAGTACGTGGAAAATGCAGCTTAACGTGCCAAAGTGCTGTGTCATTAGGTTTACCAAGAAAAGGCAGCCTTTTATGACAAATTACTTCATGGAAAGGATACCATTATCCATGGTAAATGAATACAAGTATGTTGGCGTTGTCATCAACAGCACACTATCGTGGAATGATCATGTTCGCATGGTATCAGTTAAAGCCAGTCGCGTGCTGAACTTCCTACGCCGCCATTTCAGAACCGCCCCTTCTGTTCTTAAACAAGTTCTTTAGGTGTCAAATGTACGCCCGATTTTAGAATATGCTTGCACTGCCTGGGACCCGGCCACGAAGTTATATATTGATGCATTGGAGCGCATTCAGAAACGTGCCGCCCGGTTTGTGACGGGTGATTACGTCACCAGAAGGTCTAGCGAAATTTTTAGTTCACTTGGTTCGCCGTTACTCTCCTCAAGGCGTAAATATATCAGGCTATGTCTTTTGTACAACCTAATAAACGACAAAACTGGGATCGATAAAAACAAATACATCAGACCACCAACATACATCTCATCACGACGGGACCATCCTTTGAAAGTGTGTGAATATATGTGCCGAACATCAACGTATGCAAATACTTTTTTTCCTAAAACTATTCACAATGCATCAGTCTTCCAAAAAACATTGTGACCGCCCCTTCCACAGCGTTTCCTTCCCTTTTAAATGAGTATGTGGTCACACAATGATATTGTATGCTGTGATTTAGGTATTTTTGATTTGTTCTTATTTTTTGAGTGCCGTGCAATTCAACTTGTCCCCACTGATTTAAATGTACTTTGAATTTGTAACCCCACCTACAAAAATGCCCCCAGAGGGCGCTGTAGGTATAAGTATAAATAAATAAAAATAAAATCATTACTTGTAAAATGAGAGGGGTGTTTCTTGTCTGCCTTCACCTTGAAAAAGTACAAAAAAGACAGGTAACATCTTTGTAGGTGGAGCTACCATTCATTCGAATCCACGTACAGGCTCTCCACGGGGCTAGTTCGAAAAGCGCCCGTAGAGAGGCGAATTTCTAGATGGTGGACAGGGTCGAGAATCTTCAAGGCTGATGGTGTTGCCGACTGATAGATTAGAACACCATAATCTAGGTGTGTGCGTACGAGGCTTTTATTTAAATTCATCAGACACTTCTTGTCACTGCCCCACGTAGTGCGCGACAACACTTTTAAAATATTCATTGTTTTTAAGCATCTGTCTTTTAAATACTTGATGTGTGGGATGAAGGTTAGTTTTGTGTCTAATATTAGTCCAAGAAACTTGTGCTCGGTCTCCACTGGCAGAGGTTGACCATGCATGTCAATTTCGGGGTCAGGATGAAGGCCCCTCTTTCGGCAGAACAAGACGCAAGTGCTCTTTTGCGCGTTGGGCATAAAACCATTCTCATTCGCCCATTGAAATACCTTGTTGAACCTTAGTTGAACTAGACGTTGGCACATTGAGATGTTGCACGATTTGAAACTAATCTGTACGTCATCGACATATATGCAGTAAAAGATATTACGAGAGAGAAACAGGTGCAAGGAACTCATTTTAACTATGAAAAGTGTGCAGCTCCATACACCTCCTTGTGGCACTCCTATTTTTTGGACAAATACTCGAGATAAGACAGTGTCAACTAGGACACGGAATGTACGGTTGGACAGGTAGCTTTCGATAATTGTCAGCATTCTACCCCGTACACCTAAATGTGACAGGTCTCGCAATATGATAAAGCGCCATGTAGTGTCATATGCCTTTTCCATATCGAGGAACACAGAAAAAATTGCTTATGAACAAAAGCGTCGCGAATTTGTGCCTCGATATAGACAACGTGGTCAGTGGTGGAGCCAGCCTCTCGAAACCCGAACTGGTACGGGTCAAGAAGGCCATTAATTTCAAGGAAGTGCATCAGGAGCCTGTTAACCATTTTCTCAAAGACCTTGCAAAGACAGGTGGTTAACGCTATTGGCCTGTAGCCGGAAACGCAGGCCAGGTCCTTGCCTTGTTTTAGAGTTGGGATAACGATAGCTTCCTTCCAGACTGAGGGTAGCTCGCCGGAAGACCATATCGCATTACACAGGGAGAGGAGAGCTTTCTGGGTTTCAGTGGGCAGGCGTTTTAACATTTTATATGCCACACGGTCCGGGTTTGGGGTAGATTCATTGCAGCAGGTAAATGAGGCTTGTAGTTCAGCCAAACAGAAAGGTTCATTGTATACCTCATGTGTCGTGGGCTTGCGCTCTAATCTGTGTTTTTCTATTTTGGTTTTGTATCGTTGGAACACTCCACTATAGTGTGATGAGCTGGAGACATGTTCCAAGTGCGCTCCGAGAGTGTTAGCCTGGACTTCCAAATCTCCCTTTGTGTGTTCACCAGAGAAAGTGAATGCCCTTTGTGTGCCTTATCTGTGTATGAATTAATGCCTAATGAAAATTTGTGCCAACTTTCCCTTCTCGCCTATCGGCACGTCTTCCTTCCTTGCGACTTGATGTTCTTGAAGTTTACAAGATTCTCGGTTGTCGGAGAGTCTCTAAGCAACTTCCATGCCTTATTTTGTTTTGTTTTTTTCGCGCATCAGGGCACTCATTATTCCACCATGGGGATCATCGTTTGTCTGATGGTCCACATGTTTGGGGAATACATTTCAATGCTGCATCGATCAACCGAGAAAGCTGTAAAGTAGCACACAGCATCCTCTATGCTTAACGCCGCCATGTCAGTCCAAGTTAATACAGTCTTTTGAAACTTTCGCCAATCGGCTTTGGCGGTTAGCCATTTGGGAACCTGTGCAGGACATGTATTTGTTGTTGATGTGCTGATAACGATAGGAAAATGGTCACTACCGTATGGATTATTAATGGCTTCCCATTTAATTAGAGGCAAGAGTGATGGGGATGTTATGCTGAGGTCTGTTGTTGAGTACGTGTTAGCGATGTTTGTAATATGTTGGCTCTTTCCGATTCAGGACGTACGCACTGAAAAAAAAAAGGAACTGTTCAATCAGGCGACCTCGCGCATCGCAGCGAGTCACCCCAGAGGCTACCATGTCATTAATGTCCCAGGACAAGGTAGGATTCTGAAAGTTAGTCTATGAGGGACTGGAATTCATGCTTTTCAAGACACTGTAGTGAAGTTATGTATAGAGAACAGATGGTGACGAGCTTATTTAAAAGAACTGCTCGAACAGCCACCGTCTCAGGGGATGTTTGTAGTGGTACGTGTGTGCACGCAATCCCTTGATTGACTATAATGGCAACACCACCGAATGGCCCAATGACATCATTCCGGTCCTTTCAAAAGATAACGTAATTGCGTAGAAAGCTAGTGTGTTTTGGTTTCAAGTGTGTTTCTTGCACACACAGCACTTTTAGTGTATGTTCGTGTAAGAGCTCCTGGATATCGTCGAGGTTTCTCCGCAGTCCTCTGGCGTTCAGTATTTGTGTAATTTTAGTGTTGTGTGGTGCTGTGTGTACAAAAGTGTTGCCCCAGGTTACAGGGCCTTTTGTGGGCCCTGTAATTAGGGTTTTTTTCTTTCTTTCTTGGTGCACTCCAAGGAGTTGCGCATATCCTTCGGCGTCTGGGACGCCGGAGGAGTCGTACTTGTATCCACCACCTCTTGTGAGGTAGTGTATGGTGCCGGCTGGGTATGCACGTTCACAGAACTTTCGGACCTAACTGCGCTTGCAGTGGTCCGAGGTTCAGCAGACACGGGGTTCTGCCGGCCCTGTCCGTCAGGTGGCGGAACAGTACAGGCTGCTCCAGCCGGGGACGCTGGTGGCGTGACATTCGCGGGTGCAGAAACATGTGGCGCGGCACCTCGGCGCGTCACATCTGCAAAGGAGGGATACGAGGGGTTGTGCAGGGAAAAACGTTTACGTGCCACTTAGAATGACAAATTGAATTTGACCTTGAGTTCTACTATTTGTTTCTCTTTTTTTCCATGCGGGGCATGATCGTGAGTAGGCAGGGTGATTTCTTTCACAGTTCGAACAATGAGTGGCTTCTGAGGTGCAATCGTCCGATATGTGTTGAGTGGATGCACACTTTGCGCAAGTGGCTCGCCCTCTGCAACTTGCGATCCGTGCCCGAAACGTTGACACTTGAAACATCGACGAGGATTGGGGATATATTGTCTCCCATGGAGCTTACAGTAGCCGGTTTCAATCGATTCTGGTAAGTCACTAGTACCGAATGAGACAATTATGTGTTTGGTGGGTGTTTCTTTCTTGTCTCGACATGTAATAATTATCTGTACCTTGACTATATTCTGGTCTTGCAAGCCTTCTAATAGTTCACTTTCCGAGAGTTGAAAAATGTCATCATCAGAAATGACGCCGCAGACAGTGTTCATGGACCTGTGTGAGCCCACGGAAACAGGGGTTTCTCCAAACGCTACAAGTTTAGACAGCTTCTCATATTGAGCTTTGTCACGAACCTCCAAAAGAAGATCGCCACTTCCCATCTTTGTGACTTTATAGCCTGGACCTATTGCTTCGGTGAGAGTTTTCGACACAAAAAAAAAGTGAAATAGTACGTACTGTCTTCTTTTTCTTCTGGCTATGAATAACATGGTACTTTGGGGAAGGTTGGTTTGGTGTGTTGAGCATAAAAGTGTCTTCGGTGCGCCACCTTTTCAGGGAGCGATCAGGAGGGGGGGGGGGAGCATTTGCCATAAAATGACTATAAAGTTCGGCAGCAGTGCCAGCGGCCTACCACCGAGTCCAACCAGGGGAGGTGGCAGGAGGTGCTGGACAAGTCCTGCCAACACCAGATGTACAGCGCTGCTATAACCTAATATGGAATAGCCAAGACTGGGTATCCACATAAGGTTAACCCTTGCCGCCAGGAAATTCGGAAGTAGATGGAAAAGAGAAGATGACAGGACAGATAAAAAGTGAGAGATAAAGACGAAGATGTGGGGAGAGAGAGATAGGAAAAGGCGACTGCCGATTTCCCCTGGGTGGGTCAGCCCAGGGGTGCCGTCTACGTGAAGCCGGGGTCAAAGGGGTGTGCTGCCTCTGCCGGGGGGCCTTAAAGGTCCAATCACCCAGCGTCGGCTCAACCCTCAGGATCTTCTTTTCCCCGGACACGGCAAAGCCACGCACGGCTAGGCGTGGGAGGGAGTCGAAACCCCCCTGTTAGCTAGGGTCCGTGCTGTCGCTACACACCAAACACCTGCGTACGCAGACGCCCCTGCGGGGACCTAGCTGCGTACATGGCGGTCAATTCCTCCTATTCTTCACTCTCATTTAAAAAGTTTGGCTAGAACAACGCCCAAATTATCCGCTCTAAACAGCCTACAGCTAATTATAACTTTACATTTCATCTGTACTCAAACATAGCTTCAGTGGATATCATGTAAAATATTTCTTCACTGTCCGTGTGCCTCGACAGGAGCTGTAAAAGCAGTTCCTCTTTATTTTGGTTCCAGTCGAACATTTTAAGTGTGTTTCCAGACGCTGACTTTTTTTTTTATTAGCAAGCATGCTGGCGTGAAGCGAAGAGAACAAGCAGAAGTAATCAGTGATAGGGCGTAGAAGCGCGATCGAAAAGTCCCGGTTGATATTAAAACCTTCGACAGAACAACTTTTTACGATGACATATTTTTTAAGATTATTTCTTTAATGATGGAGCTGTTTTAAGCCCACGATTCCACGCTTTTAGTGTTCGCAAAAGCTCGCGTTGCCTAGCAACCACTTGGCACAGCTGCACATGGCTTCGCTCAGTGGGCTGCTGTATCAACTAGTTGAATGATAGAAAGAAGGGGAATAAAAAGAATTAGAGCTGGTAAGGACGAGATATAACTAAATAAATTCTTTCGGCAAGGCGGGAACCTGGGTACTCAAGGTTTGAAGGCGATCGTCATAACTACTCGGCTCTCCAGGCCGGAAAACAAGCATTTATGGGAGCCATATCATTTCACTTTGCAGTGGACGACATAAGAAGAAAGATAAAGATAGAATGAAACGTGAAGGAAGTAAAAGAAGGAAAGCAAGGGAAATAAATAGACAGAGTTAGAAAAAAAACTAACACAGAGATAAGGAAAGCATTTATTTGTAGCATAGCCGCATCAGTACAATATAGCAAGGAGGCGGGAAGTGGAAGCAAGGGAAGAAAACAGAGAGAGAAGTCGAAAGGATGAGGAACAGTGTGGTGTTGTATAGTATACTATAGTTTAGCAACATGTTGGAATGGGAAGAGAGTGTGTCAATGAGAGTAAGGAGGAAGAGAACACCACTTGCTCCGCTGTTATCTCAGCCTTCGCACCAGTAACCTGAACCTGGCTTTGTTGTTGTTGTTGTTGTTGTTGTTGTTGTTGTTGTTTCGCCCTGGGGGTGATCATTACAGTTATTGACCGGCGCCACTTAAGAACAGCGAGGCCTGAAATTGTCACGCAGGAATATCACATCTTCGAGTGCTCGATCGCAGACAAGTCTTTTGGCTAAAGAAGGAAGGAAAGAAAGGAACGGCAGGGATGTTAGCCGGATGTTAACCGGGATGTTAACCGGGAAAGAAAAACTAGTGCTTGGTGGGTGGTTATTACCTTTTGTTTTAAAAATCGGCCGAATCGTGAAAGGTACGCTCGTAGGACTAGCGCTTACCCTGTTCTGTTCATTTCTGTTCCAACTATTTTGAGGTTGAGGTACCCTCTCTTCATACGGGACAGTTCACTGCTCCCCCAGAGTTGAGTACGAAGTACTCGAAATCATTTAACACTTCTTCTAAACACATACACATGTCTTGAAAGCGAGAAAACCTATGTCTATCCCGTAGTAGAGTAGTCTAACGCGTTTCCTATTTATTCTAGACACGCACTGAATGAAAGATCCGCCTACGACCACGCACAGTACTTTACTACCACTGAAGAATACGCCCTTGTGTAGTTTGGCTTAAGAGCAGAAAACTGCCTCTTCTGTTCAAGCTGTATTCACACGGTGGACGTGATCGCGGACGGATCAGTCACGTGACGTGTCGCCTGATTCGGATCCCTCCGCAGCCAGCATTCACAAGGCAGGAGAGCATTCCCGCTATACAAGCGATAGTTTGAACATTCCTCTTCGAGGATCTCGAGCGTGATTTGGGGATTCCGTCGTTTCACGAATCGCTTCGCGCGGACAGAAGCGAGGAAGTGGGAACGGCTGACGTACATTGAAGCAATCCGCAGGCTCGAATCGCAATTCCGTCCGTCGTGTGAATTCAACTTTACCTTCTTCAATGATCGAGCCGCGGGATAGTTCATGAAACTGCTAATATTTCCGGAGCCCTTCACTACGGCGTCTCTCGTAATCATATGGTGGTTTTGGGACGTTAAACCCCACATATCACTCAATGAAACTGCTAATGACGAAATGTACGAATGAAAACTTACGAAAGTATCTTTCCTCTTTCTTTCTTTTTTTTTTCACAGGCGGCTGACGGTTTGTCGTTTAGCCAGCGACTGCAAGCTACACCTTCGTGGCTCTTTGGAGTGGACGAGCACCGCAGGGTGGCGTGTGCTTGCTGATGTAAGATGTAAATCAGTGTCGGTGCGTTTAGAAAAAGTCGCGGTACCGCTGCAAGGGTGAAGCAATGATTGCGATAGCGAGAAATCGAAATGCGACATGAACAACAAACAACTCGAAACTTGCAGCGCTCCGCTGAAGCACCAAAAGGGACGTTAGAATTTACAAAAAAATAATCACAAAAATAGGTTCACAAAAACCACAAAATATATTAGTGCAGCGATTAAGCTTGATAACAATCACGAAACAGTACTAGACATGAAAAGTTCCAAAAGAAATACGAAGGACAAAAAAGAGTGGACGACTCGGCGCGAATCTAATAACCGAGTTTAGCGGCAGAAAAAAAAAAGCTATGACAGTCTCATATCAAACAATCAAAATGCTCCCTAAATATTACCGACCAGATATGCAATCTCACAATCGTTCAATGACACTGATGGCCGACCGATCGACCAACCGACCGACCCACCTGCCGCGATAGTGTTCTGCTGCTGGCCCGAAGGCCGCGGGATAAAATTCAAATCCCGGCAGCGGCTGCCGAATTTAGATGGCCGCAAAACTCTATAGAAACCTGCGTGCTCAGATTCAGGCGAAAATTCGTGGAACCTTCCACTACAGTGGCTGTCATAAATACGTCGCGGCTTTGACCCTCCCATTTCGTGTAACGAACTTACGAAACATATATACCTGGCACGGAGACCGTACCTTCTACCGCACCAAAAACTAAGCAGACCACAGGCTCTGACACTCAGGATTCTTCAGGTCGGGGCGTACCCTAACCACGCGCTATTGCACAAAATATATCCCGAAATACAGCCAACTAATGCATGTTCCTCCTGCGATAATATTGCAAACTTGTAACATGTTCTAATGGTGCCCTACGTTACGCTGGGGTGAAGTCACCACGCCGTTCAAATGGGAGGGTGTTATTACCAACTCCGGAATCGAACAACAGTTATGGGGAGTCCACCATGGGCCCGCGATGCAGCAGTGAGACTTGGTCTTTCTGTTCTGATTTCGGGGCTGCCCACAACGTGCTAAAGCGCGTTCCTAAAGACCTAATAAAGTTCATTCATCCATTTGACACGTACAATAAAAGCAATTACCGTTATTGAACTAAATGCTCATTATCGGTTAACTAAATAAAACGAAAATGTTGGTCTTTCTCAAGGCCTTGAAAAAACGCTTCTTCCCTTTAAATTTACGCTCTTCCCTTGACGAAATTTATACTAAGCTTTTTTCCCACAAGAATGATTAAAAAATCTTTTTTGTTGCAGAAAACTAGAGATTATTTTTTCCCTAGGATTAAAATATATATTTTTTTCTAAGCTACCCGATCTTCAGCAAATCTCCCGGGGTGAATGTGAGCCAGAAGTTTAGGATCTACATCTGAAATCTGTCTGGTTGAACGGGAAAACAACACTTATTGCACTCTTTTGTTTTACGGTCATTATTTTTCTCACAAACATTCAACATTGAAAATTTCTAAGTGATGTATTTGGCCGATCCCATAAGTGGGTTAGAGCCATAAATAAGGCGTCATGATCACCATCATCTTTGTCGCGTGCCATCGATGCTTGGTATCAAAGAAGAAGTCCAAGAAGTGCGGAGAGACGACGTTTTGATCGGACGCCCTGAAAAAAAAGAAGGTGAGCTCTGTAACACTCTGGTCTCAGATGTCACTGAGGGCAACATTTAGTGCGGTATAAGGAGAGGAGACCGTTTTCAATGTGACCGATTCAACGCCTATAGCGCCGTTTGTTATTAGATGCGCCGCACACAGAAGCGACTTGACCTCGCCCCTGTTATACACGAAGCAGCCCGCTTGCGTCATCGTGATCTGTCACTTGTTTTTCTTTTTTGTTGTTGTTTCTTTTTTTTATGCGCGCATTTTTATACCTCGCATCCCTCTCCAATTTGAAGTCCGGAGAGCTATGCTGAGAGGCAAGGACAAATCGTGCTGTGATCAAACATGCGCATAGCGACATCAGTTTCGGTTGTTTGACATCCGTTTTCACTGTCCTCGCACTTTCTTGTCCAACTTACGATCCTGCCAACTTACTTTTTTCAATCTTAACACCTTCGCTTAACGCCGGCTACTGGCACATAGTGATTTTTTTCACTGTCAGTCGTTAACAATAATATAACGTCCTCCCAAAAGGCACGATATAATAATGATAGACGCCGTAGTGGAGGGTTCTGAAAATTTCGGGCACCTGGGGTTCCTTAAAGTGCACCTAAATGTAAGTACACAAGCCTCTATAGCATAACGGCCTTCAATGCAGCCGCTATGGCCAGGATTAACACCATGGCTTTCGGGTCAGCAGCCGAGTGACTATTTCGACATGACTATGGCGGGTGCATCACGTAAGCATTAAACGCGGCCTCCTGTTTGGTGTGCAGTTCGTTATTCTAGCCTATTTATCGTTATGCCACGGCAGGCCAGTATTACATGCGCATTCTCTTTTTCGCCGCAGGAACCATGGCGCATGTGGGAAGGGCCCTGTTCAAGATGCCGGGAAAGAGGCGCTGCCTGCGCAAGCTCAACGGCATGGTGCGATACAGAAACTGGCGCTGGCTCGCGCTGTCATTTAATCATCGTAGTGCTTTTATCACCATGCAGCTGTGCTTTTCTTTTAGCAAACGCATTGTATTCGCAATAACTTGGAAAAGCACTTTAGTGTTCGTGTCCTTGAGCGTTGATAAAACGCAGAAGTGCGAATCAAAGGAAATCATATTACCTATAAGTATACGGGTGGGCAGACATGACGATCTTCTACCAGAGGTATATAGAGTTTTGCTCGTTAGGCAACTTCTCGAACAGAAACGCATAATTGTCTTGATCACGCACGTTCATAGAAAGACTATCTACAGAGGAGCGGATTTCGGTGCCACGATGGTATAGTTATCGTTCACCATTTAGACGTTCTTCGCTTCGTTTGAGTGGACGCGAAATCAGTAAGGTACTGCCAAACTTGTTCAATGCACCAATTTGATTTGAGTCGGTTACGTAATCAATGATTCCGTAAACAATTCTACTGGGACGGCTTTGTGCTCTCTCGGAGTAGAGTACCGAGTACTCTAATTTGTTAAGCACTTTTTTCTAAACACGTTGCTGCCCCATAGTAGAGTATATTCTATAAATCATCAAACCTTTTCACTCTTTAAACTCAGCGTATACTTATTTGCAGTTTGAATGCCAGTAGAAACATTTTCATTGTGCGTTGTCTAACTTAACATCGATAAACGCTCCAACCATGTTTAACCGGCAGCCGCTGCCATAACTACCACAACTCTCCGCAACAGCAAGTGATAAAACGGAGAGGGCAATAGCCTCGTTGTATTCTTAGACAAATACAAACCATGCATTGCGAACGCCATAGGTGTAGTTTTCAAACAAAACCTAAGTAATGCCACGTTTTCAACTAATCTGTTCAGTTATTATCCATTCAGGTATTATAACACAGGTTGCTGTTTATATGTGCCTTGTTTACTGCATAATGTTCATATTCCTTGTCATTTGCATGTGTTCATTACTTATTGCTCTGTATACATGCTTTTTTTTTTCAACTCACTCCTGCTTGGGCCCGAGGAGAGCCTGCAGTATTGTGAAATAAAACAAATAATGAGCTTATGCACTCCTAAACGGCAAGCCTGATTTTGGGGTGACTTGCGATGAATTTCAGTAAACTTGTGATTAGCCGCATATAAAAGGTACTGAAGAACTCCATTGATTCTGTTGTAGCACAACACGGGGCACTTCATTGTCATTCAGACTTGCGGGCTACCTCCCTGCCTTTCCTATATGCATTCTCCCTTTGCCTCGGGAGCAGTGGGATAAGCTGGAAACACTCCGCCACCTCTTAGAGAGCAGATAATTGGTTTCCTCGCTGTTTTCTAGCGCTTTGATGCACTGGTCCTGCCCCGCCGCGGTAGTCTAGTGGCTAAGGCACTCGGCTGCTGACCCGCATGTCGCGAGTTCGAATCCCGGCTGCGGCGGCTGCATTTCCGATGGAGGCGGAAATGTTGTAGGCCCGTGTACTCAGATTTGGGTGCACGTTAAAGAACCCAAGTGGTCGAAATTTCCGGAGCCCTCCACTACGGCGTCTCTCATAATCATATGGTGGTTTTGGGACGTTAAACCCCACATATCAATAAGCACTGGTCCTTGTGACGTAGTCCATGAACGATGTATGCGCTTGCGCATCGCAGGATTGTCGATTTCCCGTGTTGTTGGCACTGGCGCTGCTCGGTGCACTGGCGCTGCTGTGCGGGGGCCGTCGGGACTGGTCCAATGACCAGTGGGCCGTTGATGGCACCCAACCGGATGCTGGTGTACTCGGCCTGGGCCGAGCATCGCGGCGAAGTCAACGAGGTGCGCGTCATTTCGCTGCTCGCTCCTCGTGGGGCCCTACGGGGACGCCTGCTGTGCACGCTCGCCTACCTCAACTACTCGCACGTACAGGTAACCACCGAAAAAGTGCATCGGCGTTAGCATCGCGCCTATTAAATGTGACATGTGAACACTACTTGTTACGATGCGAAGCAGCTTATGCTAGAGTTCAATCCGGTGTGCGGCGTGACTACCCTACTGCGCAAGCGCCAACTCTCGCCCCTCTCCTCGCGTGAGTGCGAGAAGGTGAAGGGAGGTGGTGAAGGAAGAGGTGGCAGAGTGCTGCCTCCACTTCGTTTCTCCTACCCCGTTTATCTCCGCCACAGCTGTGCGTTCGTATATTAATGCTGCGTATGCTTGCTCCATTAGCTCTCTCCTAGCAGCGCTGGCTATTCACTTTGCGGCGCAGACGCGGTAGTACACGCAAATAGGAGTGGGGAGAAGTAACATAAGCGGTTCACAGCATATACAAACTCCACAAACAAATGAAACACAGGAAAACACACAAATGGAAAGTGAGCACCAGCGCTGCTTCGCATCCCTACATGGTTCACTTTAATGTGAGATGGTGTATTTTTTTAGATAGTAGGATGCTAAGGTGTGGCCGATGTGTCTAACAGCAGACGTTCCTGGCGTGTTTGTCACACGCGAGTGGAGTCATCTAACCACGAGTGCCGTCACACTGACTCGACTGGCCTTAGGGCAACGCGTATGTACACCGTACGAAATGAACAAACATAATTTTAAATGCTAGAGATATTCAGAACGCTTCATTTGAGTTCCGGGCATCGTTGGCATCGCCAGGAGGTTCCGAGGGGAAAGGGCTGTTCAGGCAAGTTTCCCTCCTCGAAAGTTTTTCATTGTATATAACAAACTCTACGTCCGTAGCCAGGCAGGTGCCTTATAAGTTCGGACTCCTCCCCTGCACCTCCCAAAGTTTTTGTGGAGGTTTTTTTTTGTTGGAGAATAACCAATGAAAACAGTTGAGAGAGTTCTCAAACAGTTGAGACCTTCAGCAAGTGTCTCGCCCTTTCCCTCCCCCCCCCCCAAAAAAAAAAGTCCAGGCTATGAGCCTGACTCACGCATAATATCACACGCATACATATTCACTTTGTATATATCAAGAGTGGTGCAACCCTTCGATCCCTGGAAAAAATTTCTGACTATAGCCTCTGCTGTACCAGATGCTTTCATTTTCACTTTCACATTCACTATATTCCCTTAAAGACCCCGAGTGGGGGCATTACATAAGGGGTGGGTGTACAGTAAGGATACATAATACATGACCATTCAGGATGAGAGGTGCACTTTTACAGCATCAATGAAAGCATCTGGGTTGGTGGTGGCAACGTTGGCGTAGGGAAGGCCGTTCCAGTCTACAATGGTGCGTGGGAAAAAAAGAAGACTGAGAAGGTGAGAATACGGGTTTGAGGACGAGCAACACTTAAGCAATGACCTGTACGAAGGGATATGCGAGCAGGCGGTGAGATGTAAGGTGGCTGATTGAGTGAACTGTAATACATTTTGTGAAACAGGGATAGGCTGGCAGTGCGATGGCGACAAGAAAGGGCGGGCAGGCCAGTTGCCGCCTTTAATGAGGATACACTAACGTTATACGAATGATGATGAGTGAATGAACCTGATGGCGCGGTTCTGCACCATTTCTAATGCGTCTATGAGATAATACTGATGAGGATTCAAGATTGCGGACGCGTACTCAAGTTTTGGTCGAATTAAAGATTTGTATGCGATGAGTTTAACGTGAGGAGGAGAGCTGCGTAAATGACGTCTGAGAAAGCCTAGGGTTTTATTACTGGATGAGATGACGTTAGACACATGCGGAAACCAATTTAGATCTTTAAAGATAGTTACATTGAGATATTTGAAGGTACTAACAGATTCAATAGGGGTGCTAGCAATTTTGTACGAATAGAGGAGAGGGCTTCGCGAGCGGGTAACGGACATTAATTTACATTTACATTTACGGGGTTAGAGCCTGTTATTGATGCGCACACATTGAGACCGATTAGTAAGGAATTCTTTAACCCATTGTATGACATTTTGATGCAAACCAAAGTGGGAAAGTTTTAACAGCAAGCGTTGATGTGGTACCTTGTCGAAGGCTTTAGCGTAGTCAAAGATTATTGCGTCTACCTGTATATTAGAGTTAATGTTGGAATGTAGATCATGAATAAAAAGGGCGAGCTGTGTTTCACAGGACAGACCCTTGCGAAAACCATGCTGTGATGAATGGAAAAAGCTGTTGGAATCGAGGAAGTTCATGATGTTAGTGTAGATGATATGTTCCATGATTTTACATGGTATGTTGGTTGTGGAGATGGGTCGGTAGTTTAATGGTGAAACTTTGTCACCTGACTTGTAGACGGGAACGACCTTCCCCACTTTCCATTCGTTCGATAGAGTGCCTGATGACAGACTGCGAGAACAACAAGGTTAAGACTGCGGCAGATATATGCTTAGCGTTTAGAAGTGATGTCATCAACACCTGCGGACGAAGAGACCTTTAGTTTTTCCCTCAGTGATGCGACGCCTTCGGCCGAGAAATTTATAGCCGGCATTATCGACATGATGTTGTAACCGCAGTAGCACAAGCACATAAGGCTCATCAGGTGGAATAGAAGTGCATTTGTACATATATTTAGAGGCACTTCGTAACGTTTCGCTCAATAGGAAAAAAAATACAACATTCCATCCACGTGCTTCGCAAAGCATCAATTCCCAAGTTACGTGGGATCTTCCGGATGTTTTTGGTGTTCCGACGTCTTCCGAGGTTCTTGAAACGTATGAGCAAAAGTAAACTTAGACAAGGCTGGGTTAGTTGAATGTACTTTTTCCTACAGGAAACATTACGTGTCGGCAATACACGGTAGACTGAGTGTGTATCTTTACCCGACGACAGTATCCAAAGTAAGCCCCATTCACACAATTACCGCGCAGCTACCCTTCACCTATGTAAGAGAAACACATGTCAGTTGAAGCCCTATCTCAGCTTAGCTTATCTTGTTATAGGTCTGTTGCCCCGGCGTGGTGGTCTAGCTAGTGGCTAAGGTACACGGCTGCTGACCCGCAGGTCGCGGGATCAAATACCGGCTGCAGGTGGAGGCGGAAATGTTGTAGGCCCATGTGCTCAGATTTGGGTGCACGTTAAAGAACCCCAGGTGGTCGGAATTTCCGGAGACCTTCACTACGGTATCTCTCATAATCATATGCTGGTTTTGGGACGTTAAATGAACCCCACACATCAATCAATCAAATCATTGTTATAGGTCTGTTTGTAAACAAGAGTTTGTGTACAAAGATAAGAGAGCGTCCTTGGCTGAACCACGGCCATGGCTAAATACTGTCATCAAAATCCCGATTCTATAAAATTCGTCATGAAGTTTAAGTTTCATCCAAAGCCAGTTTTTTACTCGCACAAATACGAAATTGGTCCGTCGATATATCGGATAGCATGCATTCATGTCACTATGCAGATAAAGCGTATTTTGATTGTATGGAGCTTATATATACGGCAGAACATATATTGCATTCCTTAAGCATACATGTATATACAGGGTGTCCCAGGTAACTTTAGCCAGATTTTAAAAATATGCCGGCACATTCAATTATGACGTGACCAAATGCATGTTGCTAACCGTTGCCTTGAGTTAGTCAGACTATTTTTGTGTTCACAAATATTGTTTAACATGTTTAATTAACTAACTTTTCAAGAAACGAAGATAAAAAATTTCACTGAGAAAGTTGTAGATCGTTCTGCAAAACGTCTGATTAAGCAGTTTTGAACTTTATATCTGCTAGGTATTCTGCTAATTAGTTTTTATGCTAATTACAAACACCCGCGAAATACAAAAATACCACGTGACAAACCAGCTCGTGCGCCAGTGGGCACAATGATTCTGGTGCTCCCTTGCGTTCCGCGTACGAACGACCATAGCATTTGCCCAATTGTGCGGTCTCGGCAGGGCCGCAACGATGGTGGTGGCTTTACGATAAAGACGTTTTGCTATCGGCGACAAAAACGATAACCGCTGTGACTGCTTATCGTTGTCATAAACCGTTGTGAGGGAAGCGCGTCGTTCTTACGCGGAACGTTAGGGAGCACAAGAATCATCGTGCGCACTGACGCGCGAGTGGGTTTGTCCCGTGGTATTTTTTTTTTTGTCTTTCGCGGACATATGTAATTAGCAGAAAAACACTAATACTTAACGGGTATAAAGTTCAAAACAATCTATTTAGATGTCTTGCAAATTGATCTACAACTTTCTCTTTGAAATTTTTATATATCTTCGTTCCTTCAAAAGTTAGTTAAGTAAACAGATCTAATAAACAACATTTGAGAAAACAAATAAAAATTGTCTGACCAACTCCAGGCAACGGTGAGCAACATGCATTTGGTCGCATCGTAATTACGTGTTCCGACACATTTTTAAACCCTGGCTAAAATTACGGGGGACACACTGCATACTTTACCCGTGTTCACAATTATAACCACCCGCCGCAGCAGCGTCGGGTACGTTTAAGAGATACAAAAGTTCTCGCTTCGGTATCTAGCATTATAAGAGGAAATAGAATGTAGCTTTCTTTTTTTTCCTTTACCCAAGTGGCGCAAGCGGATACGTTGGCGTCACGACGAGGAAGGCCCCGGTATAAACGGGGAAGTTTAGCCAGAGCGGGTCATTGTGCCCGCGTTATCAAAGCGCGCCGCTGCAGGATAAAGACAGCGCTTCGAAGTCAAGCGTGGCAGCGAGTTGGCCCGTTCTTTCGCTCTAAGCTCCGACACAACTTGCTGCCGTGAATTGGCCCGCTTCAAAAATAAAGGGGGGGGGGGAGGAAAGTGCGCTTTTCTTTTTGCTTTCTTATTCGCAATGTACCCGGGATAGAAGCAGCTGATCCCGACTTGAGCGCGAATTTCGCCTCGAGTGTTGACGGAAGGCAGCGTATGGAATTTGCTCGCGTAATGTACGTGGACGAACAGAGAATAAAATGCTTTATTAGGAAAGTAAATAGTTTCACTTAAAAATAGAAAACAGTAGGCCTGAGGGCGAAGGAAACGAGTTTCACAAAGGACGATAGCCGTTGCTAAGTGATCTCGGAGCGCAAGGGTGCATTAGGTACAGGCTATATATAGTTGGTTCTTGAACATTATAGCAAATTAGTGCAGAACGCGGGACAGATTAACCGTCATCAAAATTGATAGTTTAGCCCGTTGATTGATTGATTGATATGTGGGGTTTAACGTCCCAAAACCACCATATGATTATGAGAGACGCCGTAGTGGAGGGCTCCGGATATTTCGACCACCTGGGGTTCTTTAACGTGCACCCAAATCTGAACACATGGGCCTACAACACTTCCGCCTCCATCGGAAATGCTTTATAGTTTAGCCGGTCCACCGAGTCACTTGCTATAGCGTTTGTGCCTTCTTGATTGTGCCTCTGTGAATGCATGCTCCGCATTTTTAATTAAAAAAAGAACTGTTGATAGCGCTGTGTCCTGTGTTTCAATATCCAGTAGTTCAGGCTGTTCTGCTGTAGTATAAAAAATACACTACGTTGTCAGAGGTTCGGAGTTAAAAAAACCTCAACGTGGGCCTCCGTATAACAGGCAATCGTGCCTATGTCCTTTAAATTACGTTTTCGCAGAATTAAGGGTTCGGAGTATGTCCTTGTTCTTCCAGAACATTCGTGATCACTCACATTTTAACGAGCAGGCTTTCAGCATGTCGCCTGTGAAATAGAGCGCCGTCCGCCTATTTATTTGTTGTACTTAAACAAGCACTGTTACACTCTGGATTATTTCAAATTTTCGATTATAGATAAGCTTTGCGAGTGTCACTTGTCCGTCTTTAAAGCACTTCATTCATTTGAAACTGCTTTGGTTCTTGTAATTTATCTTAATATTTCTATGTATAAGCGACTGCATGGTATACCTTCAGAATTGTATGTATCGACATTTTGTTTTAACGAAAAGAATAATTAATTGCTCCTAGAAACCATGAAGTCTCAGCGAGCCAATCTGAGAGTATAGAAGCCAATATCTGTCTTTTGCTTACCTAAAATCTTTCCTGCCTTTTACGAAGTCTCCTTTGTCGACAAACACGTGTACCCTCACGTTCCTGAAAGGCTACTGGGCTAACCCAATTTCTAGTTTATACTTTGTGTATTGTTTTGTTTCGTGTTACACAGATATCTACTTTCTAAGCATGATAGAGCACTGATACGGGGGGCGACGACGGTAGTGGCCGTTATGTTAAATGCGATTATGTCGGCGACCACATTATGAATGACGCTGTCAAGATGCAACTCAGAAGTGGCAGCACAGTTGGGAACAAAACAAACGGCTGGTGAATTCACCGCATGCTGTTTCTTTTCTTCTAAAGCAGACTAAACTGATATTCCAATAGAGCGACTGCGTACTCGTGACGACCCATCATATATCTCAAACTCGCCGCGAATTTAACACAGCAAAAGATATCAGCGTCAGTCAGCTCTGTTTACTGTTACTTTCAGCCATCGCCACCTTCTTGCACTGTTAATTGTTAAGGTTTAAAGTCCTAAAACCACCAGGAGAGACGCCTTAGAGGAGGCTCCGGAAGTTCTGACCACCTGGGGTTCTTCAACGTGCATCTAAATCCAACAAGTACACGGGGCTCAAGCATTTTCGCCTACAACGAAAATGCAGCAGCCACGGTTGATATTCGAATCCGTGGCTTCAAGTTTCGCTGTTCATTCACAATTACTAACACACAAACTGACCATACTACCTGTACTTTCACGAGGCTTACTAGGATGCGTCGAACTCGGCTGCAGGTAGTGGCAGCCCGCGTCGAGCCTCTGAACGCCACTGTGCTGGCGGGCCACACGACTGGTCCCACGAAAGACCACTCTCTCGAGCCCGGTTTCGTGTTCTGTCCGGGCGATCCGCTGCTGCAGGCCGACGAAGTGGGTCTTCGCCTGGTCGACACAAGCCGCGTCCACTGGCTACCCGTAGGCCACGCGCCTACTAACAGCGTCAGACTTTTCCCCGACGCCGGTAGGGCTTAGCGCTTGATCGACGACCGTTCGTGTTAATCGACCAAAGCGTTGTTCCCGACGAGAGCGTAGCGCCGCTCGACGAGTCCTCGGTCTCGTGTTTTCTCGTTTACTGTACACGTTCCAGTAGCCTATTCTCAGAAACGCTTATCGAATGATTGTACGACCACCCGAAACAAGCGTGCGCAGTGGCAACATGTCTGCGTATCAAAGTCATATGATAGGACGATCGAAGCTGAAAAAAATTGTTTTGTGAGCATACCTTCGCCCTCGCCCTTTTTGGAACGTAATTAGTCGTGTGGCGAAAAGACGGGGAAAAAAGGCACTTGTGCAAGCTATAAAAATGTGGGCGACTGTATGCGTAATTTTAAACTTTCACCATGCCTTCTGCGGCATGCTTCAATCGTGAAACACGTAGGCGCTTATCTCAGAATACTTGCACGTGCAGCCACTTTCAAAGTTAATGATATCTGGCGTATTACGTGTAAAATTGCGATATGACTATCAGGGACGCCGTGATGGAGGGCAGTGTATATTTCGTCCTCATTCATTTTATTTAAGGTGCACTGACATCGCACAGTGCACGGGCCTTCAGCATTGGCTGGCATCGAACCCGCGACCTTCAAGCTGTTATCACTGTACCACCACTGCCACTGCCAATGTTCCTGCGAGAATCCGCGTGATACGGAACCATTAGTTCACGAAAGTTATGTATATAAGGTCGCACGCAACGTGATCATTGGGACCGGTTTAGCATTTATTCGTCCTTCCAGCCATCGCCTGCGAAGAATGCTTGATTCCATCAGGACTGATCATACCGGAAGAGTTTGACATCTAAAGAAAGAATAGCGCAACGTACATCGCTCATTTTGACTTAGCATTCGATTTGTAGAGAGCGGTTCCGGTCGACGTGCAGAAGCAGCCGACCATGTCCGGACTGCGAGAGTGCAAACCAGCAAATTCAGGGCAGTGGTGTGCGCTCTGTCCGTATTCGACTTGGCGACCGAGGATCTGCTTCTCGGGGAGCTCGTGGCCCACTACACAGAGCTGGGCGCCACGGACTTCGTCTTCTACAACCGGACGGAGTCACGGCGGGCTCGCACGTTCTTCGGCGCCCTCACGACGGTGAGTCACAGAGTGCGGGAATCTTCGTGTCCATAGGCGTGTGCAGGGTTCCCCATCATAAGGTCTGGCGCAGCGCCCCCATCCCCGTGAAGTCAATGTAAGGAGCAGACTTTGCGCCCGATCCCCTTTTTAGGCGACTACCATAAGGGAGCCCCCCACCCCTCCTGCATTCCTTCTCCCCCCCTTCACACCACGTGCGCAGGACTACGCTCTTGTCCCATCATAGCTTGTTTTTAAGGCAAGTCAGACAATACGACTCCATGCTGCTTGCAAATATTGTAGGCATGCTTGGCTTGTCTAGAGTTACTGTACTACGTCTCACGATCCACCCGATGCCCAAGACCCTACCCAGCACCTCCACCAGTCTTGTCACGTTTCTTAAGACAAACTTGGTTTAATGGGTTCGTTGAGTCGACTAGCCAAGCAGCAGCTCAGACAGATCGTCGTTGTCTTCTTTCACTCCTGGATCTCAACCAAGCATATCATGTGGCAATATGCTACCTTACAGTAACTCTAGGTTTGTCCTGTCGCACCATCAGGTAAACTCGGTCGTCTATCTACCCTGGACTCGCCACGACGCACGCCCCCTGCTGGCGTACGACTGCGCGCTGCGCATGCGCGGCTTCGCCGACGTCCTGGTCGCGGTGGGCACGGACGAGCGACTGGTCCCGTCGCGGTCATCGGCCAAAGCCGACTGGAGCCAGGAAAGCGGCGGCAGCAGCAACGACGCGGGCAGCTGGAGGCTTCCCGACGTGCGGGGGTCTCTAGTGATAATGTCGCGCAAGACCTTCTGTGGAGCCGACTACAGCGAACACCAGGGCGTGGCGATGCTGATGCCTCGACGCCGAAGACTCGGGGACATCCACTCTGCCGGAGTGGTGGCTGCCGGCCTGGACGCACTGCTAGCCGGCAAGCAGGGCTCGCACCATTCGAGACAAGTTCTCCTACATAGGTATATACAGAAAAATCTCGTTTATAAGATTCGTCTCTGACCTCTGTCCTTCTCTGTGCACCATACCGTCCATAGTCCATGCTAGCGTCTGTGCATATAGATAGCAACTTCGCTGACCCTGAGGGAAGAAGTATAGAAAATATTGCGCATTGGTGACGCCGCTGCTAAACGCTGTTCGTGTTTTCCTGGCACATAAAAGACGCAATCGTCCCGGATATATCACGTACTCTCGTAGAACGTACGCGACGTCTTGCTATCAATAAAAACCGAATTCAAAATGACTCTTACGCATATTAGTGGCGCTATATATAGAAGGTTCATCTATATACAGATCTGTGTTGCCTGCAGACGGCGTCTCTATAGGCCTGGAATCAATCTATCTATCAAGCTTCTTGGAAGCGTTTCCACCTGCTAACTTATAGCTTGGGATTCGATTGATTAAACTTCGTAGCGAGCGGTCGCAAAGCTATTTCAAACAAAAGGCCCGAATGCACGGCACTTCTCGTTCCACGCAGGTATTCCGGCGAACAGTGTCCCGCCGAAGGAGAAGTGGTCGACATGTCGGCAGCCGAAGCCGTGCGTCGGACGCTGTCATCGCAGCCCATGATCCTGTGGAAGACGCTGTTCGTTGGCTGACCCTCCGACAGGGCACGCAGCCACGGAGGAGAGAGACTTAGTCGAGCTATCGCTTCCTCCATGCAGGATCAACGATCCGTACTGCCGCTGCTGCCTGTCGACGTGCTTATCGCTCAAAGACTTCTGCGTGCGCGTTCGTGCATGTGTGTTTGTGCCTACCTTCGTTTTTCCGTGTGTCGTCAAGGAAAAAAAAACTGCGAAGACGCTCCCCTGAGTTGTTGTATAAAGGTGCACGCAACGGAAAAGTCCATTGACGAGCATATGTGACCTATGACCGGTGAAAAAAAATGTCACAACATCATTTAAAATGATCTCCTCAGGGTGTGCTTCTTTGTGACGGTCACTCTCGCTTTTGAATCATGCCGGACTTTCGCTGACACAGGCACTCAGGATGCCATCGCGACTTTGCCACCGCGCTTGTTGTTGCTCCCTTTGTGCCATGGCCTCCACGATTAGCTCCTGCAGCACACCGGTGCGCTCCCATAGCTAACCACTGGAGGCCACGCTTGTGCTAATCTTTTCCCAGTGCGCTCCTACTTTTTCTTCACTCCTATGTTGAGGCAGTGAGCCTTGGAAGTCAAAATAAACAAAGGGTCACAATTGTGAAATCAGTGATTTGCATAAGCGCGCCTACCGTGGGTGGGCAGGAGTTCGCCCCCCCCCCCCTCCCCTGTTATCTAAAAGCAGGCGCAGTCTGCGTCTGCCCCACACATTGACCTAGTAAGGGGGTTGGCACTGCGACGAACCTTCACTGCTCCCCCCAACCCCCACCTAAAAGGGAGCCATGCGCACGCTTACAGGTGATTTGCCTATCGATTCTATATTGGAAGGTACTGTGGCGATCCCAAATCAGTTTTGGTTCCCCCACAACCGCTCTAAGACACGTCCTGCTTGTCTCCACCAGATGACACACTTTTAAGGTTTTTTCTTTGCCATCAGTATTCTTGACCAGGCCAAAGTTTTCAACTGCGTGCCCTTTCCGAGTAATTCGCATGCAAGGATTTTTTTTAAAAACACTTTTCTTCAATTATTCTCCACCTTGCAGGTTTCCGTAGATGAGATTTACGAATATCATCACATTCTAACCTTCCTTACACTTCTAGCTTGGCTGATATTGGCGTTCCTCTGCAAAGTGCCGAGTCGTGCCAGATAGATGCAAGTCAGCTCGTGCCTCACAAAGCAAATAAAGCACTTACTTGCGTGCGTGTGTTTGTTTGTTTGTTACCACAGCCTTTGTGTTGCCTGCATGCTCTTTGTCCATCGTTTCTTCCTAGCCATCTTTACAAAACTTCGCAGATTTCCTTGTTTCCATCTTTTCGATCTCATTAAGCTCTTCATTCTCCTCACCGTTTTGTTTTCCTGGAAGACAGTGCTTGACACTTCGCAATACCGCTTACTATGCACTTGTTTTTGAGATGAAGACTATGCAGCACAAGTTTGGGCGATGCTCAAAAAAAAGACTTGAGTGAGACAAACAAACGGAATCTTAATGGAATAAACCGCGCTGTAAATGCAAGATACACTTCGTATGTAACCTTCTAGTCTCCCGCATTTCGGTAAACATTGCGACGCTGTTATTCCACTAAGGAGACTGATCCTTTCAAATAATGTCTTGAAAGAAGTGGATGAGAATATACACAATAAAAAACCAAGCGACGTGTTTACTTTCTTTTTAGAAAAAAAATACATGACGATTCGCTTTTGGGGCAGCGCAGGCACGCAAACACTCGATAACGACTTCACTTCCAGCTGACGCAGGTGCATTCCGTTTCTCTGCTAGACGTTTAGCGTCCCAGTTTCGTGCCACCGCACTTATCTCTCCAACCCTGCAGGACTGCGAGCTTACCACGACGAGCGCAACTCAAGTGAGTCACGCGACGCAGCAGGAAAAAGGTCGAAAACAAACTCTCGGAAATTGGCGAGGAAGATCCTCCTCACGTCGTAGTCGTGGACATCTTCCACAACCTGTAGTTTCACAAACAACCCTGTGATTGATAAGTCGAGAATCCAGCAAAAACAGGCATTCCGCTGCGATTTCCAAAAGTTTCCGTGACACTGTCCGGTCCAACCCTGATGGCAACGTTACTTTGTACATTATTGACGCGAGATTAGGCGTATGTTACGGTGGACCCGTGCGTAACTTGTCATGCAGTCGTCAAGGCATCGAGCTGAACTAGCTTGTAGGTCGGTACCGAAATTTGTCACCTGTCTTGTACGTAAAAGTGATACGTAAAATTATGAATATTTCTACTCGGTGCAGTTGGCAACAGATATACCTTTCTACGGCTCGTCGCGTAGCATGTGACACCATGAAGTTATATCACAACTAGTTCCCGCTAAATCAACGAAGTAAAGCAGAAAGAAGATAAACTTCTGGACAATCCACGCCATGTGGCTTCATCGCCAAGACCATGTTGCTCACCAAAGACATCTGCAGCCCCCCTGAAAAAAAATTGTAAAGAATATTGTGCTGAACAGAGCGTTGTGTGCAGTTTCTCGCGCACAGTTCTACGAAAGCTCAATCATTTTCCATTAAAGCCACCGACGCAAATAACGTTTCCATGATGCATTTACACCCTGTACATGTATTATTAGCCAAAAAGTGTAAACTGACACCGTGCACCGCAGGCTGAAATTTTGCGCCGATAAAAAGATAGGAATCTGAAACACCTACGTGGCGCGCGGGTTCTGTGCGGTCCTTGACAGCCCTCTCAGCGGCACACGCGTGACCCTGTTCTGCACTACGTATAACACAGCCAAAAGGTAACCTATCATATTTTAAGGAGCCCGATTCTGTAGCCGGAGTTGGAGAACCCAGGAGTCAACGCGTTTTTACATCCGATCAAGTAATCGAAAACAACGCAGAGAGTCCTTAAGCTAGCTGCCACGAGTATTGTCCATTGAAGCTGCTGACAACGTCACGAACGACGAGGAGTCACAGCGCGGGTCCTAGTTGCGTTTGTTGCTGCGGGCATCGAGGCCGCTTATGCCGGAGTCGTCGCCGGGTCCGAGACCCTGCGGTGAGGGCGACGGGCCGAAGCACTCCTGGAACTGGGCCCAGTAGTCGGTCGCGTCCACCCACGACGCCGCCTGGCAGCCCGAGCGGCCGGCCTTGTGCATGCGAGCGTAGTCGTAGCACGTGACCTGGCCGTCTCCGTCGCAGTCGGTGCCCCACTTGTTCATGTAGTTCACCACCGCCGTCTCGGCGCAGACCTGGTCCTTCAGGCACTTCTCGAAGTCTGCGCAGAGCACACCGAGGATTATGCACAGTCAGAGAGGCGTGAACGTTATAAGATAGAAAAACTGACCGAAGCTTCGTGGGCTCTGCAGGCACAGTATCAAAAGAAATAAAAAGGTCGTCGCTATGCGTGGCCATTGGAGCACTTAAGATCGGCCATGATTCAAGTCGTGGCCCTTTTTGCGAATAGCAAAGCCTTCCCGGATGAAAAGTTCAGCTTTCAAAAGGAGTTCTTTGTCGACTGGTTGATACAACACGGTTATCCGGTAACACATAAGATAATCTGGCGCGTCTTTGTTTGATTGCGGACATGTGAATTAGACACATTAGCATTCCGTTAAGAGGCGTTCTGATCCTTGTACAGGGTCCGTATGTGTGATCCTTGTACGTGAACCATGTGACCGCGATTTGCTTCCGAAATTCAGTATGCAACAATCAACGAGAGTGGTTACCAGTCAAGCGAATGTAAACAAAGGTGACCGTCTCCGGCCCCTCTATGCGTTCCCGTTACGGAAGGATTCGAGTGCCGCCATATTGGACTGTTAACCTATTGTTATGTATGTTTTACAACTAAACAAAGAACAGTGTTGCGGAAGACACATGCTCATGAAAACGGTCGGGTTGGTGCACACGATGTTTGACGGCCTTATCGATTCCCGTTGTGATATACGAAAAAGAAAACATCAGCGGCACCCATACAAAGATGGCGGCACCCATAGAGAAATAGTCTAAAGGGTATCATCATCATCATCATCATCAGCCTGACTACGTCCACTGCAGGACAAAGGCCTCTCCCATGTTCCGCCAGTTAAACCGGTCCTGTGCTTGCTGCTGCCAATTTATACCCGCAAACTTCTTAATCTCATCTGCCCACCAAACCTTCTGTCTCCCCCTAACCCGCTTGCCTTCTCTGGGAATCCAGTTAGTTACCCTGAACGACCAGCGGTTATCCTGTCTACGCGCTACATGCCCGGCCCATGTCCAAGGGTATACTCACGGTCAAAGTTTCCGGGCTTTCCAGCGTCGACCCAGTAGGCGTACGATATCTGGTAGGGGCCGCAGAAGTACGAGTTGGGGCCGCCGTTCGTGCAGCCGATTTGCGTGTTGCACTTGGTGCTGGCCTGCACGACACGGTTCGCCATTGAGAACGCCGCGTCTCAGTGCGTGCCCAGAAGGCTCATTCGCGCTTCCTGCATAACCACTTCTGGTCACGAAACATTTGCGTCTCGGCCACGAAAAATAAGAAGGCGGCCTGGCTTTCAAGAGAGATAGGTTGCCGATAGCCGGTCGACGTGTTGGATGTTGTCCTGCGCTCCACACGCCGAGGCACTTCGGTGAAACGTTTCTCGCGACTGTGAACTACTGTGCTCGCTGTGCGATACGATTTCGAAACAATTGTGCAGCGTTGTAGTACTTTATCTCATTTGGATTTAGCCGAAGAAGCAAGCTGGAGCTTAATAATGTAATAATGCACGTTATACGAGACACACGCTTTAGTGGAGGGTTATGTCGGCTATTTCTATAACAGTGCGCAGCACACGGGCATCTAGCGTTTCACCTTCATTGTAATTAGGGTGCCTTGATGCCCGCACGCTCCGCTGGGGGCGCGCGCATCGAGGCACTCTAATTGTAATGCGACCGCCGCGACACCGTGCGGAGAAATTTTCGTAGCACAACTACAAATATTTTGCTCTTTGTACGCGTACTTATCATACACCCTCACACGCATGCAAGGAGACACGTAAGGAACATTGCTTGCTCCAGCCTTGATTGTAAAGCAGGCGCGCATTGGGTAGCAACTCTTCGCGGTATCACAATATCCGAACGATTGTGCAGCACTGTAGTAACTTTTTCTTTGTTATCTCATTGGGATTCAAAACTAAAGAAAGCGTCGACTTTTTTTTTTCATTTATGAATTATCTTGCTCCGATACAAGCGAGCAGGAACTTCGTTCTTTTATTATTCCTGTATACCTGCACAAAGTGTCAGGCGCCGTACCTCTTTCGCTTCGGATTGCAGCAGTGACACGATTGTTCTGACTGCCTAGTTTCACTTTGCTGTTGTCAGTGGTTGAAAGATTAATCATCTCAAGCGACAGTCTTCCATTGATAAGCGAGGCCTTGGCCACTGACATGTACACTGAACACAGAGGTCACTCGTCCCTGTCACTAAACGAAGAGGAAAACAAGCCAGATTTCGCTGAGAGACAGTATATGATACATGGAGGAAGTAACAATCGTTTGGCGCGTCTGTGATGTGTTTGCACCTAAGAACCACGCCTATAGCTTCGGTTATGTGTGCTTACATATCCGTAGGCGAAAGTTGTCAATTTCTAGCAAGGCTCTTTGTTCGGACGTCATCTAAAGGTGCAGCCTTGATAATAGTACGCCTTCTGAGCCTTGTCTCGTAGTTAACTCACGCGTGGGGTCTTTCTTACCTTTTTTTTTTTATAGTCGAGTTTTATCAGTAGGGATAAGTGTTGCGTGGAACCTATGGTATAACTTATTGCAATAAAAGTGTGGTACTTGTGATCGTTCAGCTGTTTGAATAGTTTGTTCTTCGGCTCTTTTTATACCATGTTGCGTGTTTTGGCTTGATCTGTGATATAAAAGTGTATTTTGATGGCCGTATATTGTAAAAACTTACTGTTGCTCTATAGATTTTACCGTCATTCTGTATCAACAAACCGAGGATCCCACTAAAGTCTCTGGCTCTGGGACCCTCGTCTGTATATCCTAGATTTTGTAACTTGTTTTTGGAAAATAATAAACTTGAAACTTGAACACTGTTCTTCTCACGATGCCCAATGCACATATCATGGAATGTAGAACATGTACTTACGTAGCAGATGCAGTTCAGGCACTTGCGTGTCGCATCGTCACTCACTTGAGCATCGGAACCTGCGCAGTGGAATCAATAATAGAGCGTGAACACGTGAATATGTTCATGCCAATGATCAAGTATGAAGCCGTAAATCAATGCTGGGCGGTAAATTTTTTTATGTTTTCTTGCGTAGCCATTTCAATGTCTCCATACGTTCCCGGGTTTTGTCGTGAACACCACGCTAAATATTTGTAGACGCTCCTTAAGCATACGAGGCTTTGTGGGAAGACACAATTTTTTTTGCATCCAGTCAAAGTATCGCAGTGAATCATTATTTTGATATGCACTGTCAGGATATATCCAATTTTGTAAGGTTGGTGCCGATTGGTCCCTTTTTAGATAAAAGCAACGTATGAGGCAAAAAAAAAAAAAGAAACCCCGAAAAACCTGGCAATGTCTCAGTTTGCGTATTTACAAAACCGGTGCGCACACTGACGACGACACAAGACGAAAAAGACAGTACGAGCGCTGTCCAACAATTGAAATTTACTTTCATTATAATGGCATGCGGGTCCAACGTAATTCAGCCTTTAGCGCTCGTATGTATACCGTCTCCTCCTTGTCTTTCGTCTGCGTCGTGTTCGCGCGGTTTTTCCAAGTATGCATCGTTTCCAACTCACCCATCCCCCCATCCCCTCAATTCTTACTGCAACTTGTCTCTGACGCGACAAATCGTTTGTTTCTGGAGTTCAAAAGGCCTTGTCATCAATTTTAACCGTTAAGTTTTCTCGAGCAGAAGCAACATGGACAGAGGTAAGAGGGCATACAAAGTTGTGCAGCCCTTACTGTCAGTGCCTATAGTTAGCGCACATCGGTACTTTTTGACTGCGCTTCTTTGTTTACGAAGGGAACAATACCGCATCTAAACAAACGAAACTATAGCAAGCGCAGTGAGCTAAATAAACAAAAAAGTGCCTACTACTGATGATAATGCTTGTTGAAGGACTAGGACCGCGACCACAATGGCGTAATCTCTTTATTTTTATTTTTTTAAGTTTATACGCCAGGCTGTTTCTCGAGCACCTAGTTTAAAAATTGTTCGTTCCGAATTTCACTATCTGTTACCTTCCCGTTTCGTACTCTTCATTTAGTACACGAACAGAACTTAAAAAAATGGCAGCATATCCACGGAGTGAATGATGGGGAGTGGGGCGAAGCATTCGTCCGTCCATTCGTTCTTGCTTCCGTCCGTTCCTGCGTACGTCTGTGTAACCGTCCATGCGTCCATTCACTCGTCCGTGCGTGCGTCTATTCGTGCGTCCGTCCCTGCGTTCGTCCATGCATCCGCGCCTGCGTCCGTCCATGCGTCCATCCATGCATCTGTCTGTGTGTCCGTTCGTCCATCTATTCAGCACTCCAAGTACCACCATCTCGCATCTTTTCATCATATATTCCTCATATAGAAGCACCGCCATCCAGCGGACATTTCAAGGACTAAACGGGAGGTGGCACATGCACACTTTCTTACGGCTTGCGCTTCGGGTCTACTTCCCACCTTTAACCACCTCGAGTTCATGGTATATACTAGTTCACTGTATTCATGGCTATGCGGCCCAACGCTCGCTAAACCTTTCTAAAACCAAGGAGGTTACACCCAGCGAGTATAACGTAGCAACCCATTCTTGTCAGATCGTGCTCAATGTACATGCCAATAGCTGCTAATGGGGATCGCAGCGTGCGCGTTACCTAAAGGCCGAATGCTCCTGTCTCTCATTCCCCCTTAGCAGTCATTAACATGTGCATTGAGCACTATCTTTTATTGTTCAACAACGCACAGAAAAAATCTCCCACCGGAACCACCTTGGAGGTCAAAATCGTAAGGACCGCTATTTCGGGTATGTGCCACTGGTGGTTACGTACTACGAGGGACGCACAAGCCACGCCATAAGGAGCTTCGCCCCTAAAAACGCGGTTACCTTCTTGCGGCCGGTCTAATTCCTATGAAGTCCATGTAGTCAGGTGTTCTATACGGCTTGCACTCCTCGGCGGGATATAACCATCACGGCACGACGCGGTCGCTCCATCGCTCCATACTTCGTCGCAAACTGGCTTCGCATAATGGCTCAGAATAGAAGTAGGCCCGCAGTCGGCTCCTGTGCAGCCACGTTCCACGAGTGGCTTCCACTCAAATCATAAAGTTGCCCGCTTTATCGTTACTTGCAGTGCTTCCTTCGCTTTCCCGAACATGTTACGTGAGCAATGTAGGTACATACTTCTAGATTGTTTCACAGCACAAAAAGCTCGCGAGATGTCAGTTATAAAACGTACTCGAGGAGCTGTCAGGAGCTGCTGGTTTTCTCTATCAGATAGGTTCCCCTTTTGCGTAGGGCTCAAAGCGCAGGACACGTCGTTTATTGAGCATGCCGCTCGCTACAACAGTACCTTTAGTGAAGAAGTAGGACTGACAATTCGGCGAGTTCGTATACAGATTCGTTATTACGAAACGGCGCCACGAACTGCCAGTCAATCAGAACTGTCTGCGTATTCGGTGGCAGCAGGTGTTGGGCACAGCTTTACAATATATAGGACGCGAGAGTTAGATGCTGTACCAGGCTTATCGAATGCGAGTCGAATGTAGCATTATAGAAAAGTGAGAACCGTGTGCACGAAGGAAAGACGTCATAAGAACACTAGAATGACAGTTCGCTGCTGTCATGGAGTGTGTCGACAACATACCACAAACTTTTGTACGTCTAAAGTGTAACAACCGCTGATAGATGAAAGCACCTCAAAACGTAATAAAATGTTTTGTCAGAGATCATAAATCGTCTGAAGTGAGAAACACAAGAAGTGGTAATGTTGGAAATGATTATTGACAGCGTCGAGTTAATAAGATCTCATACAGGCGTCAGTGCCACTTTACAATACAAGCGATATGTACGAAAATTCGACTTAATCGGGGGATCGTCTTAAGATCGGAAACTCGGTTTGTCTGTGCACGCTCATAAGAACTCTGTATTGCAGGTCAACAACGTTTGCAGTGTCTTAACGGTACGTTAATGCGATTAAAACGGTGTTCGCATGTGCTGGGAAACCCCAAAGCGTCCTGTCACGTTAAATTGACAATTAAAGGATAGCAGACGGACATCAAAAGCGGACCGCGTATATACAGCTCACTTCAGCGAACGAACAGTGACATATTTTCTTAGACTAAGAACTCCTTGTGCTCTGTCGTGACACTTTGCCACAGGTTATTCCTTACGTAAGTTCTTGGCACGAATCTATCCTTCGCGATTCTCGTAGGGCGCAGCCGAACAAGCTTTCTCTTTGTGCAACGAGGACGCCAAGCACTCGCCGCGGCATACCCCTACATCAGTGCGTGTCCCAGGCACTTATTACGCGGGGGGCTTTACGTCGAAACCACCCGTCACGCAGATTAGCGGGTTGTACGATCGAAGGACGCCGATGACAAGTGCTCAGACTACCTGTGCCAACGGTCCACTGCTGCGAAATACGGCTGGCGGCGGGAACGTGCCGTTTCGCCGGCCGTCAAAACATGGGCCGCCGCCGTGTAGGGGAAAAAGTTTCGAAGCTGCGCGGTTTTCCCCTGAAGCCACTCGGACACGGCAGCCTAGTTTCGAAACGGACACAAGTGACTGCGCGTACCGAAATGTGAACGGCGTCTATAGGAAGCGCGGCTAGCCCACGTAACTCGCCGTGTAGATTGCGGAGGCTGCCTGTGCGAAATGGAACGCCTGCGCTGTATCGCGGCGACGCGTTGCGGTGAATTAAGCCTTCTTCGCTGATACAAAGTCATCTCCCTGGTCGAGTGATGCGCACTGCATTTTGTTGGCATTATTAGGTGGATTTCTGGTATAACGCCCTTTGAGCGCAATCTCTGCAGCTATGACTAGCGTCAATGGGCCGACGTCTTCAGAGAGATGGCACGTCAAGGCGTTACGTCGTACTATAGTGAACATAACCACTGTTCGATCGCAAAATATTGCGGATTGATTGAAATGTAGGCTTTAACGTCCCAAAACCACCGTATGAGAGACAGCGTAGTGGAGGGCTTCGGAACAAAAGATAGCGGGACTAGATATAAAATATCTTGAACGGGGCAAATAAGGCTACAAAAGGATGGCACGACAAGTGGCACTGGTCGATGATATATTATGCTACATGGCGCAGGGATTAATTCTGATCGAAGAACATTAAGACATGATATGAACTTGTCCGATGAAACAGAATCAGTAGCGGTAAGTATAGGCTACATAACAGCCTAGAACACGCGCAGTCAAGGCGCAGTTTGTTACACCGGTAGAAATTTCTCGGTCAGTAGCTTTCTTCTCTACGCGTTCCTCCCACGTATGCGACGCGTGACGAGTGAAGCGAAAGTGACAGCACGTGCAGGGCGCGTCCCGGCTCGCAGCGCACTCACCGATTGCGAGGACGTACAGCGCGAGGCAGGCGACAGGCAGCGGTTCTCGAAGACATGTTCGCGGTACGCGGTCTTCCGTTGCTCTGGTTACTCCTCCGCGGGCCGCGCACGGCTTGGGTGTATCGGCGGCAGCCGGAAGCGCTCGGCCTTCACCCACAAACCAGTCGCGAACGCGCATGCGTCCAACGGGCCCAGCCAGCCGGCCGGCCGGCCAGACTTCTTCCCCCCAAGGTGAGCTTCTTCCGTTGACTTTCGCAGCGGGAGAGGCGTCAAAAGTGGCTCGGTGCGATCCACGGTGCCGGCCAACATTGAAACAATGACTCATTGACGCCGCCTCTGTTGCTTCGGCAAGTGGCCGTCTTTATCGAGAAGCAAGGACAAGAAAGGAACGCCGATCGTTTGAAACGGATGTGCAGGGTCGTTTCGAAAGTGCGCGCCCTTTGGTACGCCACGCACGGCTGGCCGCCACTGCCAAGGACGCGTCGCATCGACGGTGCGGTTGCGTCAGTAGCGCCGGTATATACGTATGTGGTCGCCTCCTTGTATTGCGTCTTCGAAGAAGCCGTTGCCGCAATTCTGGAGAACACCAGTGACGCCGCCAGTGCGAGCCTGGTTCCGGTTCAACGTTTTTCTCCGAACTTTCATCTCTGCAGTCTTCAGCCTTATCCTTTGATTGCTGTAGTATAATGGTGGACCCGGAAACGGCCCGTATAATTAAACGAGACATGGGGTATCCTTGCGTGGGCCTGAGCAAGGGGTACCATAGGCGTGCGGGGGGTGAGGCAGGAGGGCCCACCCTTAAACATTTATTGGGGAGGGGGGGGGGGTTCAACTTATGCCTCATGTTTTTAGTCAGTCGGAGGTACCAGCGCCATTATTCTTTAATGTGCAGTATTATGACAAAACATGTTTCTGACGATTGTTCCAAGAACACTTTTATTCATTTTTATAGAGTCCCGCAAAGCCATCGACCAAAGGCAGGTCATCGCTCTATTTCTTTTTTTTTTCTATTAAGAAAAGGAGAATAAGCTGTATTAGAAAATTGTTTAATGCACGCCAGGAGAAAGTTTACCTCCCCTGTTGCTCCTATAGCTGTCGGCCGGAATGCTGACTTTTGGACAGGCCAATGGATGGAAAGAGGTAAAGCGTCGCCCCCCCCCCCCCACCACCCTATAATAGGGGATCTTGCGCACATCTAGTCGCTGTTGTTCGGTGGTCTCGTTCGACTATTACCGGCGTGACAGTGCAGCAGGCATGCAGTTTAGTGCATGCCAGAAAAACGGTTGCCAACCGTACCGTAACGGTCGCGTGCCAATGTCGCGGGGTCAGTGGCATTCATGGCATCCTGTAGGACGCGTCTGACGCAGTCGTTTGCAGCATCATTCTCAGAGTGAGCTGGACATACGCGTAAAAACGAAACACTCGCATACTCGGCATTAAAAGCTATGATGAGTTGGAAGAGATGAGAAATCCGTGGAGCACAGGGTACCGCTACAGTGCTATAACGTTGCGGCGAGTTGTTGTCTTGTCTTCAATACGGTGACTTTAAGGCAGCAGTCATGACCACATGTCGAAACGTCCGCTCTCGAGTTCATTCATTTTTCCTCTCATCAAGTTTCTGTCTGATGATAATGATGCTTCAGCGACAGTAGTGCGACAGATACGATATCATTATCGGTACATTCACATATTTCATTTCACTGCCGTCATGACCTCACGCTGAACAACACTCAGAACGCTTGCGCGCGCACATCGTGCACTGGTATCGGCATCTACTGATAATCGAATACACTGCCCCAGATCACCTGATTGTCCACTACGCGATCTCTGCGATCAGCCAGTTTTATTGAAAGGTCTTCGATAAAGGCCCACCTTTATTGGTGAGACGTGCGACGTGTCAAAGCGCAGAGAGGTATAAGGAATGGAAGTGGGAGTTTCTCGTGTTAAAGGAAACTGTTCTCTGAATCGATCGAGTTTTGTTACTTTAACATAACTGCGTTTGTGATCTCAACGGACGTGCAACTGCGCTTTTAAAAGAAAGAAAATGCTTCTGTGAACGATCTCTACTGATAAGGGTTGATTGCCGAAAACTATGCACGGCGCGATTCATACATGCGGTGTTCTACATATCAGCCGTCCGTCTGCAGAAAGATCGAGATACGCGCATCAAACATGAGCGCACGTTCAGAGCAGCGATAATAATAATTGTTACAGTTTAACGTCCCGAAACCGCAATATGGTTATGAGAGACGCCGTATAGTGGGGTGCTCTGGAAATTTCGACCAGCAGGGTTTCTTTAAATCTAGGCACATGAGCATGGCCACATTTCGCCCCCACCGAGGTGCGGCCGCCGCGGCCCATGGGTTCAATACCGCAATATGGTGAGCAATCGAGCGCTGTAACCACAAGACCACCGAGGCGGGTAGAGAATCGCTATGAAGATACAAAGAAGATTACCAGGGGCTACACTGCTCTTTGACCACAGTCGATCTGCAGCGTTCAAGAGACGAGAGATCCTCGCGTTCCTCTCCGAGGAGCTTTTCTTCCTCGGGGAGCACGAGTTTCTGCGGCATTGGTCATGCCCTTTCGTCAAGGTGGAACACGAAAGGATACAACTCATTTTTCGACCGACTTGGTGCTAAGCAGCGCCCGTTGAGTTGTTTTATATGATTTCATTTGTTACATATCGTGTTTTATTGCATCTACTGTATCATTATACCATTGTATCATGATATCGCATTGAGTTCTTGTGTACATATATGCCAACATTGTCATGTATATTAGAGCAAATGTATTCATTGTAACGTAGTGATGTTAGTCGTGAAACATGGATGTGCCGAAGTGCATGTGCCCTGTTACTGGAATGGTATGAAGCCTTTGTGTTCTGTACATGCTGTAAATAATTTTTTTTTCTAAACGCAAATAACCATTTCCTTTTTTTTTTAGCGACGAGTATAGTAACACTGTTCACAGTTGCAGAAGCCTCAGAATCATGTCACTCTGCTCTTCAGCTTCATGCGAATAAATGAAAGAGAGACAGAGAAGCCTTTCTTCCTCGTCATTTCCTTCCTCGTGCACGCTCTATCTTCGGTGTTTGTGGTGAGTAAACGCTTGGGGAAACTCGTCACCGCGGTACTATATGGGACAACCACGCACGGCATGTACATGGTCGCAGTGGTGTCATTGCGTGCTACCCACTATTGCAGTCCATCCGTGCTGGCCCCCGACCTCTCCGGCCGGTGGAACGCCGCGACGCGTCCGTTTTGTAAAGTGCACCGGGCGAGTGCTGCCGCGTCTCTGACGTCAGTGTTGACGTCCTTTCCACGTGCCGACCCAGGAACGGCTGGGCTTCCCCTCAGTGCGACAACGAAACCACTCACGTGCACGCGTCCTTGTCATCTAAGCATATTCGGTATTCGGCCCGGAGCGTTGTGGTCGCCGGGCGCTGCGCTGTACGGCCGAGTATACATAAACAGAAGTCTGCGATTAGCGATATCGCCAAGGCTGAAAAACATACGCCGCGTATGCATGAACTTCTTGAGGTGCGGGAGTCAGGGTCGATATATTCGCACTACCGTTATCGAGCCTCTATTACGCGCCGGTGCGTTCGTCACGATTTGTGGGCGCTCGCTATACGTTTACACGGTGTTCCAAGGAGGATTTGAACACGTATGACGCCTGAAAACACAGGGTCGTAATGACTGCGAGGGTCACATCGGCTGATTCACGCTTTCTTTCTGTGGTACTCGACCTGCGTGTCAGCAGCCGAGTACCTTAACCACTATAGACCACCGCGGTGGGACAGGGGTGAGTATACTGCGTCTGTGGCGCATTATGACATCCACAAGCGTTAGGATCCCCCACATAAAAGGCCAGGTGACTATATCCAAACTTCGAATAACACCATTTCAGATATCCAGTGTTTGAGAAAAGGAACGCTGTCAAAGAAAATGAGTCCTTCATAATCACATTGTGGTTTGGGGACGTCAAACCTAACCAACGAAAACGATTAAGCTCGCAAACAATTATACTGATTCAGAAAACGCCCAAAACGACGCTTACGTACCGCGCCAAGAGCCCGGATTTGTATATTTCTCGGAGCATCCACCCGTCGCAACAGCTTCAATCGGCTCCGCTTTCCGAGAGCCTGTTTTGCACATATACGCATGTCCACCTTTATTCCGAATGCATACCACGCGTCTAAGTCTCTGAGTCATGCCCACGATGCAAGTCTACTCTCAAGAACAACATTATATACCAGCGCGACGCAAACGAAATAAGCTTGCTTTGGCAACGTAAAGCTGCATAATTATCTACCCTCGAAATCCCAGTGGCATCATGCATGTACTAGCAGAAAGGATACCAGTAGCTTTTTCCATGAATGCACAATACGCATGTGTATAGCTGGTTTCTTGGTTCAAGCTTAAGCAGCCACGCCAAACATGTTTTTCATCCTTGAATACGATATGTCCAGCTTAGCACTTTTCGACGCCGACATGGCGATGGAATGGAGTGCATGCCGCGTAGAGTTAACGGTATTCAGAAACGGTGTACCTGGTGGCGTCTTTCCGACGCACAACAATAAGCGTTATCTAGCCCCGCCGCGGTGGTCTAGTGGCTAAGGTACTCGGCTGCTGACCCGCAGGTCGCGGGTTCGAATCCCGGCTGCGGCGGCTGCATTTCCGATGGAGGCGGAAATGTTGTAGGCCCGTGTGCTCAGATTTGGGTGCACGTTAAAGAACCCCAGGTGGTCGAAATTTCCGGAGCCCTCCACTACGGCGTCTCTCATAATCATATGGTGGTTTTGGGACGTTAAACCCCACAAATCAATCAAATCAATCAATAAGCGTTATCTATCTGTCGTGCTTTGCTTACGTTATCCCGTGCGCCCGGTACTATAGCTGGTTGCGAACGGCGTGCGGCTATCAGCGTGACGTAGCGCTCTAGACAATAAAGCAGCGAGCGCACAGTTTACGAGAAAGAGAACGCAAGCAAGCCAGATTAATATTCTTGCGAAGCGAAAAAGACGCCCCGAACACCCCCGCTCGGCTCAGATCGATTTGCTGCAAACAAATTTATTCCTAATTCGTTCCGGTATGTGCGTCACTCGAGCATCTACGGACACTGCCTTCTGGTAGAGCTGGCTGAGCATTTCGATTAATTACTCATTGATTGATTGATAGATGGGGTTTAACGTCCCAAAACCATCATATGATTATGAGAGACGCCATAGTGGAGGGCTCCGGAAATTTAGACCACCTGGGGTTCTTTAACGTGCACCCAAATCTGAGCACACGGGCCTACAACATTTCCGCCTCCATCGGAAATGCAGCCGCCGCAGCCGGGATACGAACCCGCGACCTGCGGGTTAGCAGCCGAGTACCTTAGCCACTAGACCACCGCGGCGGGGCGATTAATTACTCAAGTCACAGTTTAGCCGCAAAGTCGAAGCAATTAATATAATAGTAGCAGTAGCAACAAATTGGTAAGCCGTGCGAAGCACAGCCATCAACTGGCTACTTTAGCATGCGGCTCAGCGCGGTTCAGCGAAACGCTGGCGTAAGAAAACGCAGCCGCTGCAGCGAGAAAAGCGGCCTTGTTACTGCCTATATGACCTCAACGCAAACTTTGCGATGAGAGCCGGTCTGAGAACTGGCTAACCTCCCTGTCTTTCCTCCTTCCTTTCTTCCTTCCTCCTCCTCCTCCTTGCAATGAGAGCACAACGCGTACCAAGGTTGATTGATATGTGGGGTTGAACGTCCCAAAACCACCGTATGATTATGAGAGACGCCGTATAGTGGAGGGCTCCGGAAATTTCGACCACCTGGGGTTCTTTAACCTGCACCCAAATCTGAGCACACGGGCCTACAGCATTTCCGCCTCCATCGGAAATGCAGCCGCCGCAGCCGGGATTCGATCCCGCGACCTGCGAGTCAGCAGCCGAGTACCTTAGCCACGTGACCACCGCGGCGGGGCGCGCACCAAGGTATCGGCAATACAGCGCACGCAACCACGGCCGACCACGTCGGGCCAGTCAAAGTACGAAGTTACTGCCGGATGCACGCAGATAAAGTGCGATGAAATTTTAAAGGCATTCCAGATATAAGAGGAAAATTACTTGCGTCAAACGTCCGTTTCATTGGATACTACAGAACAGTTTCTACGGTTTCTACAGTACTAGTTTCTTTAAATCTTTGTGCTCATACGATTCTTGTAGCGACGTCGGCGATTTGTCTGCGCGTTTGGAATAGCAGCATATGTGACACCTTCTCAGTAGATTGTAAAAAAAAAGGTCACTTCTCTTAATTTATTCTGCCTTTCTCTTAATTTTAACCTGTGTCATCTTCCCTTATTTATTTTCTTGACACCGGTCAGCGCTACACTATGTCAGCTAAAAGATGTTCGTGTTGGTAACAGTATAGTCTAATTGGACGGACAGAACAATCTCATTGGTCGCCGTGGCGGTACATTGCGCAGTGTTCGTCTGTTGACCCGAAAGTCACAGGTTACAACTCAGCCGCGATGGTCGCACTTAGATGGAGCTGAAATCGAGGTCCTTTTACTTATATTCAGGTGCACGTAAAAGAACCCCAAGCCGTCGGAATTCCCACGCAAACTTCCAAACCCTCCGTGTATGACATGCCTCATAATCACATCGTGGTTTTGGAGCGTAGAACTCCAGCGATTAGCGTGCACAGTGCTCACCGGTGTTGCAACACGTCATGTTGACTGGCGGAGAGTAGCGAAACGCAGATACCACATTTTGAAGGAGTTTCAATTAGCTAAGCGATCTCTACCAAAGTCTCTTGCGAGGCACGCAAAAGCAAAAGCACGCAAGGGCCATCAGACCGGTTGATTCGGAACAGACGATATGAGTCGGTAGGTGCTGCAATATATGTTCAGTGCGAAGCAAGTGGTAAACTGTATGGTCCGTAGAGTTTGAAATAGCCAGGACTGAACTAAGCCGTGTGCCGCCTGATATGAGCATGAGAAAAAAAGAAGTATATACTAGCAGATGACCATTGATCCAGACGGGAAGTACAGTATAGGGACGTTTACTTCGGTGTTTCCGAAGGGAGATAAATATATATCTGCTGTTTATTGAACCAAAAACTATACGAATATAAACTTTACCGAGGGAGCGTTCGCGATCAGGAAGTTAGAGATTGGCAGTGTCCATATCAGTTTACTGAAAAAGAGAGACATTTCCGGCTGTCCGTGAAATGAAAATGCAAAATTCGTGCGCCGTGCAATGGCATAGTTGTCACACATCTTCAGAAGAGCCTCGACTGCTGATCTGCAGTGAATTCTGAGCACGTTCAAAAAGTGTTGCAAGACCCCTTTGAAGCGTCCATTTCAGATAAGTGTGAATCTGACTGTATGTTCGAAAATTCAGGCGTCGCCAGCAGAGAGGGGTGCGCTGCGTTGAACATTCACCCCCCCCCCCCCACCCCACCCTTCTGTAGGAGAACCCTCCGCACGTCTATGACCGGCAGGAATGCATATATGATACAAAAATCTGGAAGCGTTGTTGAGTTTACTGCAGAGAACGGGTTAGTGCTGCGTTATCAGCAAAAAAGAAAAAAAGAATGCGGGGCGAAGAAACTGAGCTCCCCGGTGAAAAGCTGCCGAACAGGTTTAGGTAAAGCGTTTAACGAGTTTGACCGCACGACGACCCCGACGTATATCTGCAGTTACGCTAAAGCCACGATAGTCATTCATTGGTATGCAACACGGCTCTGCTTCGGGATTCCCGCACCAAATGGCCGCAAGGTCATAGATTTGGAAGGCGCCTGTAGCTGTGCGTAGTATATATATATATATATATATGTATATATATTGTGGGAGTAATAATTCAATGGGCCAGTTAGTCTTCGTGAAGGTATGGGATATGGCACAACGGGAGCGTTGTCAACAAGGATAAATATATTTAATTCCCAACAGTTTCGGGAGGGGTCCTCCCTTCATCAGGGGATGAGTTATATATATATATATATATATATATATATATATATATATATATATATATATATATATATATATATATATATATATATATATATATATATATATATATATATATATATATATATATATAAGACGCAGGATACTTTCCTAAACCACGGAAACTCGTCGCCTAATCATTTGCCGCAGTGTGAAAGGTCCTTTCAGCTCCGTTACTGTGCATGAACGATGACTTTGCGAAATCCTGTGCGTGCTACAGAAAAAATGCATGAATTAGAATTGACGTATGAACCAAACGGCACTCTGAGGCAGTATGTACCGAGCTTGCATGATGGATTTGCCGCAGTATAGTAGGCCGCTAACGAATAGCGCCATCGATGCTGCACAGGGCCGAATGTTTAACGATGTGATGGTTTGCAAACATATTACGCCATCGCAGGCGCGTAGCCAGAATTTTTTTTTTCGAGGAGATGGGGGACCTGTTTGGTCCGCTTCTTTTATTTGTTTTTATTTCAAGGTACCTTACAGGCCCCAGGGGTGTGGGCATTGAGTAAGGGGGGCGATACACTAGATACATGTACATATATACATATGGAGTTGGCAAAAATAAATAAGAAAAGATACAATTGCAATATAATAAAAAGAAAGCATTATAGAAAAATATGTACATGTAAAGAGGACGCACGCATGCAAACAGTAAGCGAGAGTGTGCGTTTATTGAGCATGGTTCATACATGGCGTCACGATGCGTTGGCCGGTCCACGCTTGTGTCAAGCTTGTTTCTTCGAGATTTCAGGCGATTGGGGTGCTTTTCATGCGCGATGCCGACTACCTTCAGTAAACAGCCCTTAGACCATCTTATATTTGGATCTTACGGGGCCCGAGCGCCTAAAAGGTAGAAATGCGCGTTAGCATCGACCCTTTCACGTTGCGACCGACTCGCTCGCTGGATTCCATGCCGACCGGTTGTGCCCTCGCGATCGACGACGACAGTGCAGCTCTGGCCGACTGGGCTGGTCCTACGCCACCTCCTGATGCCGGTATACATAGCTCTGGCCGCCTGGATTAACCCTACGCCATCTCCTGACGCCGACAAGAGCTCTCACCAGTGGTGCCTTGTCCTCGGACTCCTGCAACCGTGTCCATCTTTCCTGTCTTCGCCTTACTTCCGTCGTTCGCTGTCCCTGCGCCTCGCTCTCTGCTTCCTATCTCTCGATCTCTTTACCTTTTAATCCCTCCTTTACCCCCACCCCTCGTGAGCTACTGTTGAGGTGTCCTCCCCCTGAGAGACAGTTACGGGGCTCACTTTTCTTTTCATTTAAAATCACTGCCCCCACGTTGCGACCGGGAACGGACACTCCAAGCGACGAGAACATCTTCCCGGTCTTTTGTTACGGAGACATTACCAATTATCTCATTTTTTTCGCTATAGTTATTTGACGCTCTAGGAAATGAAGACGTTCAGGTCGACCGAGACGCATAATTATTTTACAAGCGCTTTAGTCAAGGGTATGTCGGCTGAACAGGTCCAAGATGATGATGTGCTTTTGCTTGGCGAGGTAAGTAGCAGGTTATTTTTTTAATCGTCTCTTTCAGGGTGAAATACCATTTAATCAACGCACAAGTTATTTGGTGTGGCAATCCTCTCAGCTATTTCTTATCACTCGATCCGTGTACTTACATTCAGGTGCACGTTAAAGAACCCCACGAGTCAACTTAAAAAAAATCTCATGTGACAGGAGCTGTTGGTTTGTTTAGTTTGGAAGCTTGACAATTCAACGCACGAAAAAAAAATACAGAAACGCATGAAAGAGATTCATATCACTTGCCACGTAGTTGTCAAAAAACAAATTGGGTCCTATGCATTTGTCGGGTCGAGCATGCAATAAAAGCCTCCTTCAAACTGACCAAGCTTGTCGCGCGGTTGCTCGTTCCGATCACAGTTTCAATGTTCTGCCTACAAACGTAACGCAAGTTAGCTTAGACACAAATTGTCCCGATGTGGCTGTACATTCTGCATCCATACAAACAATGTGCGTGTGCAACAAGCATACCTTTCACGAAGTGGGCGTCACAAACACGTATGTCTGTCCTGTCAGTGTCCAGATCAGCGCTTCTCATCCGTGCCAGCCACAATCCCCGTCGCTCGATGGTATTTGGGAGACGAAAAAAGTTAGTGTCCGTTGATTTCGCCCAACAAGAGCGGTTGGAACAACCAACAACAGCACAGGTAACCATCGCGACGCGACGAACATTCCGCCAACATTTACCGCCGCGGCCACTGGCCCGCTGCGCCAGCATGGCGGAATGGTATCCCTGCATGGTTTATTAGGCGTGACGTCAGTGCAAGCTGGAAAGGAGTATGGAGTAGACAACACCAGTGATACAAAATAAACAATTATGAACATGACTAACATTGTACCTTCATCTTGCAGCGTGATCGCGAGGGCGCTGCAAGATGTTATTGCAAAAAAAAAAAAAAAAAAAAACGGAGGGGTGGGGGGAGGACTGGGCCCACGGTATGCCGCTCCCCGGCTACGCCACTGTGCTTATGGTCTTAGTTACTCCGTGCTCCGCGCCAACTTACGTTAACTACAATATTTAAGCCGCGTAACCTATAGGCATCGTCCTACGTTCATACATCACATGACCAAAGGCGTCGGTTGCACGGAAGCTCTACAACGCGGTGTTATGCTGGTATTACTCAACATTTGCCTTATTTTATCCCGATGTGCCTGTGGGAATCGATGTAACGCGAAACAGCCAACAGGAGCCGCATACGTCGACTTGTCTGTCTTTGAGGCAAATTAAGTCATTGGCGTGATGCCACGTAGTTCCCTATCGCATGTTTATCGTGCATGCATGTCCAATCTTATATGAAACTTGATAATAAAACTTACATTATAGTATATATCGTAATGCACACGAGTCATGTCATAGGAATCTTGTGTGTACCCAGTTAACGAAACGGCCGTAAGCGCACCACGAGCGCGGCTAACAAATCCCCCCATTGCATGACATGGCAAGGCGTGATTTTTTTACCGCCTGTCTTTTACGATCGGCATACATTGACGTCTCGCCATACCAATTTTGGCATATATTCTTTGAAAGACCATTATGTGTAAATCATGCCGTACATAACATGCGTTCCACTGTCTGCACGTTTGGGCCTGTCACTTGTGTTGCCAGAGCTCACCAATTTTGGTGATGTTCAGTTGACAAAACGACCATAAAAGCACCAAGGCGGCATCATGTACAGTACCGTACACTGTTAAAGGGAACACTCTAATGAACCCCTGTCATATTGAAGGCGACATAAGGGCTGGTAGACGTAGCAAAATTGTTCGTGCACGGCACTGGTCTATCAAAGAAGTCAGAGCAGTCAACCAGATGTAGTCTGATGCTAGTCTAAGCCGCCATGCTTTTGCCAGAGAGCGAAATCCGGGCATTATGCACACGAAAGTGTTCCCTTTAACAGTGAACCCCTCAGTAAATCGTGCCGTTCCTGACACGCATGCCACGATCTGCACGTGGGAGCCTTGTGTTCTCACGCGAAAGCCGTTGCTACACAAAGACGCGCACGGCGAGTCGTTAGCTGGTCGAAGAACATAATAATAGCGGAACGAAAATAACTGGAGCGATTCCAATTAGACGCTTGTAAATGCTGCTCAAGTCCATAGTTTCGTTTTACCATGTGAGAAAGAGGGCCATTCGAGCATAATTCAGCATCACTAAAAACAACTACTTTTCTTATGACACGAACGCCCTGACGACAACGGCTATAACAGTGTAGCATACCTCGCTGTAGTACACCTCGAATCGTGGTATCAGCACTGGTATCATTAGTGCACACAGCGGATAACATGACTACAGCTTGTGACAATAGTTAACCATCTTGCACTCTTCAGAAAAGTGCTGGCAGCGCACGCGGTGGCTTTTTACTGAGGATATACTTCGCGAGACAATACAAAAACGGCTTACGACATTTATTGCCTGAATTATGAAACTGCTGAGCCAAAAAAAAAATAATGCTTTCATTTTCAAGCTCTATAAGGTAAACTTTAAACGATTCCGCAGTTAAATCACACAGAATGCAACTTGAAAGCATGATTTTATGTGTACTTCGAATTCTCCATACGCCACAGAAGCGAGAACTTTGCAGCAACAACAACAACAAAAAAAAGAACTAACATTAAAACTGCCTAACATGTCCCGTGCCACCTCTTGGGTGCGCAAACACTAAATACACAAAATTACTGAAGATAGAACTTGCGTCACCCAAGCCAAAAAGAACGAAGTGAAAGTGTTGCACGCGCTTCGCATCATCAGCTACAAAATAATTGCTTCTAGCATAAAATACCTTAGACGAGGCGGCGCTAGATTTTTCATGCTAAAATACATTCCCCGTGAGTACTTGACAGCCGGCATTAAAGGCGGCGCGCACTTTGTGACTTGCTTGCTCAAATGTTTTTCAGTATCTCGCGAATTCGCGACACTCGGAAGTAAAGGGTTAGAGGACTGCCAAAATGGGTTACCAAGAGCGCATGCAAAGTTTTATTCAAATGGGCCCTACAACACTTCTTGAGCAACGTCAGAAAAATATGCCGATCAGTATAGTCGAGGCTCCCGAAAAAAACGCGAGCCAAATATTATAGGGCAGCACGAGGCCTGGAATGCACAACAAATTGTCATAGTCAGCAAACAATTCCTTTCTATTCTCTTGATAAATGATGACACAAGATCAAAAAACACCTGTCACGACCATCGGTTGATTTGAACATGCCGCGCTTGGCTCATGGTGCCGCGGGAAGACCGCGACTTGTCCACGACCGCACTGAAAAGTCGTTTTCGAGAAGAAAAAAAAAAGTGCTCAAGGTCACGAGGCGCGCGTGACGTATTTTCTTTTCCCGTGCCATCCCTCCCTGCTTAGCTTCCAGCGCTTTTATCGGGACGAGAGAACAGAGAATGCAACTGCGGCGTGCGACAAATCTTTGTTACTCCTCTCGTACTGGACGGATCCCAAAAAAAGCTTTGCGGCGGTGAATCCGTGAGGCATTGATATGTGGGGTTTAACGTCCCAAAACCACTATATGATTATGAGAGACGCCGTAGTGGAGGGCTCCGGAAATTTAGACCACCTGGGGTTCTTTAACGTGCACCCAAATCTGAAATCCGTGAGGCAATTAGCTCTTTTAGTGAATCCCTTCCACGGCTACTACAAAAAGCGTAGCGAGGCCCCTTGAAAGCGATAGATGTACTACTCCAGACACAAAAGCGGCTGGTTCTTCCGTAAATCTGACCTTCAAGGTCGGCCAAGGTCATCCCAAAATCTCTGAGCAATGTAGCCCACGTGTTGGCGCAATATTCTCGCCAATGAAGCCAAAGGTCGCGCCAACGTTTTCACGGTGTACTGATCATGGGCTTCCTTCCATGCCGCTTTCTTCCACGCGCCTCGCGTGATCATTGCAACGCTGGCCAGAGAGCTTCAGCAAACAATAGTGTGGCGCATTCACAAAAACGACCTGTGGTTCAGGGTCAGTTTTTCGTGCCAGAGCAACTGGCTGCATCCAAGGGCACTGCGCGTTCGCTCAGAGCAGGTGCTATTGTATATGCGGTTGTTGCTGCTACAAAGGCAGTCTGGCAGGCTCTTCGCCAAAGCCAGGCATGGAGGAAGTAGAAGATGGTCCGGGCCGCTAGTGCCACTGGTGCAGAATGAATGACGGCGCGGCGACCTTTCAATATTAGACAATGCCACGCAAGTGCACTGTCGTAAGTGAAATCTTTACACAAGTGAAACAAACGATGCAAACTTTGCCAAAGGCAAAGCTGACATATTTTGCTCTACAAACTTTGTTTAGCGCCATGTTCAGCCATGACACTTTTTTCGGCTGTAGACTCTTAACAAGAGATCAAATTTGGATTTGAATTGTGTTATGCAAGACATTGCCAGCATATATAAAAAAAATGACCACAACAGATTCTCCTATCTTCAACACTATATTTTTCGACCTGTTCAGAGTTATATTAATTGAGCGTGAGACATTCGCAGTAACAGACTTTAATTCAAGACACAGAGCAATAAACACAGATGACATGAATCATTTATATAAAGCCAACAGTACAATGCATGAAATCTTGCTGCATCATAAATGGAAGCACTTCAAATAGCAGCTGTTGCCTGAAAGCACGTGGTCATGGAAGCACCTGAAGCGTTTTGTTCATTCTCCGTTACCCGGCGCAGCGACACCAGAGATCATGCAGAACATAATGAGTGAACACAAATTGCTGTAAATATGAAAGACAAGTACAGTTCTGCAATACCCTGAATGTACCTTTTGGCCATGCACAAGCCTATTGGTTAGCATTCAAACTAGGGTGCCGCAAACAGCGGAGCACAGCCACACCATTAACAGATCATGTTTAAAGTTTTAACGGCATTAACTAGATATATATATATCTGTCCTACACGTGCTACTGGAAAATGGAAGATACAAACGATGTCTCAATTGCATCGTCAGCTACAGCTAATATATAGTTCGCGCTATTCTAGTGAGCAGCATGCTCAAAAATATACTTGCACATATAGAATCACTCATTTTTGCATCCCATGCCCCACGACTTCATTAAACTGCTGCAGTTTAGAATGCTGATGGATGGTACATCACATAAATGTTCCTCGTGTAGGGGTGCCTTTCTGCACCCCAAGCATCAAGTACTTCAGATTATGCACCACAACAGCTTACCAACAATCAGACACTCAATTGCAAGCAAAGCTTTGCTTCCGGAGCTTCCACTCGGTACAGCTAGCCTAAATAGAACCAGAGTTCTTTAAAAATGATCTATAACAACATAAAATACGCACATGCTATCCACACATATTTCGATGCTCACACATTGTGGACAAAGGTCTCTTGAATAAATGACGTTCGCAATAGGAGAAGAGTTGGCACAGGAAAGGCAATTGGCATCGCACTCAAACTGCCTGTTCTGTGCCTCGATACTATCTTTGTAAGGTCATTCCTCTTTTGACGTAACATTGCTTATGGAAGCAGACTAGCCAAGCACCATTCATCGTGGCACAAATCGATTCAGTCTTTTAGGGTGCTCTCCTGGCATGCCTTAAGGACGCCGGTCATTGCAGCTGCACAACGAGCAGGGAAAGTTCGTGATGGCCCCACTGGTCGCCGGCGCTGCAGATGTTGATAGAAGAGATGAGGCTTTGCTGGCCTACAAAAGACCGATGTGATCGAGGTCTCCAAGTCGCAGTAGTCATGTGGACACTACAGCTGATGGTTCAGACTGCAGCTGGGCATGACGTCTCCGCAAGTCGGAGCGAATCAGAGCTGCAAAGGACCAACCACAAGCTCCAGACACATACACAAAGGTATGCTGCTTTTATTTGCATAATGAGCCCACTTTTTTTTTCTCTCTGAAAACTGACACAGGTCTGGGGAGGCAAGTTTCATAAGGCGCAAGATTCTCAGGAAAAAAACTTGAGGTACAGAGAATTTAAAAAACTAACCAGAACTTGGCTGCTGGCCTAGTTGGTACATTACTCTAAATAAACTAGACACTGCAATTACGCCAGCAACCAAGCATCCTGAGAGTTGCAAGAGATGCTCCTTCAGTTTCGTCAGTCTTTTTTTTCTAGTGGTGGCTCTTTCATTAGAAGATTTTCAAAAGAGACTGATAGGAATCCTTCCGATGGTGACCACTACTTTAAGGAAAGACTCAGGTGAAACAAGGCCTACCTCTGTAATAAACACACAAGTTCAAGACATATTGCTAGAACTGTGCTAACGACCCTGCCGGCACTAGCGTAGGCGATTGCAACAATTGCTAAAAATGTTTCGGAAGCTACTTGCTTCATAATCTCTTATGCTTAATCTATTCTGCTTTATGACTACTAACTATGCAGCTGATAATGAACTTGGCCTGAAAACATGATCTGGTCACCAAATATGGCAAAAAAAAAAGATCTCAAAATCACAAAAACACATGAAAGTTCACCAATCCGTCTAGTTTTTCCTGCTACCGAGTGCCACCATCTTGATGTAGTTCAAAAGCTCAGAGCTTCATATTTATATTTTTGCCCTCATCATCTACAAGGCTGCCTAAAAAATGGCAAAGAAAAGAGAAACATAAAGCCATATTTGAAAAAATCAGTAAATCATTCCAAGTGGGAATTATCCCAGGAACTTCTGTGCCTACCTGCTACTCCTGCATCAAAAAGCTTGCCGGTTTTTTGTTAGATTGTTTTATCCAGTAGTGGTTCATGGAAAACCTATACTAAATAAGCTGCAACATGCCCTGTGTGATTAAAAAAATTTTCTCTCTGCATTGCATCTAAAGCAAACCAGTAGAAATAAAGCAATAAAATATAGAGCATCTTGTACAGTAGCATGTACAGTTGAAACTTGATTTATTGAGGTGATGACCATGTTCAATTTATTTAGTTCAGTCAAGAAGTTCGTAAAATTGTGAAAGGAACTTTTCACTCCTACAGAATCTAACACCACAATGTAACGGCACACGAAGGTAACAGCTGTATTTCGTTTGCCACTAACACACCCCTGAATATCTGAAAATTCCGTGGGGGCAGCTCGCACATGGAGGCTCCTGTGTTCGGGTGATACAGACGAGGTAGATGGCCACATGAAGCCATGACAAGCTGCTGACGTGCAAGCGCAGGGAGAATGAATGCAGCGATTTTATGGGCAGGCATAGTAAGAAAGACTCCAGAGAGATGTTGAGAGCCGATTTGTGGCATAAATCATTTCGTAACAAAAACACCACTGATATCACTTACAGAGACACTGAACTACACCACTCCTAGTGCCATTTGGTACATAAAAGCGCGCTAATGTCTGTCAGTGAAGTCCACCGTGCCTTGCAAGGACCTGCAGCCAATACTGGGAACGAGACTGGAGCAGCTAGATGTATTAATGTGAGAGCACTGTGGAGCACACCACGAAGAAAGCCCACATGCGTCAATGTTACATAAACAAACTACATTTTCGCCGATTCATTTCTGAAAAAGCTGCTTTGTTATATCAAGTTTAAGGCCACAAGAGTTGTTAATTCCAGTTGACAACGAGCCTTCTGGGTACCTACTGAGGAATGGAAATTTTATTAGAGCAGCATATTCGTAAAGTTGGCTTGTGTTACAGATTTTTCACTGTACAGGGTCGTCCACTCTTAGTACGAACACCGCGCCGCGTGGCTGCGCTCCGCGGGGCGCCAGCGCTAGCGGTGCGGTTGCGCATCGAAGCTTATCGGCACAGGCGCACAAGAGCTTGGAGGCGGGGCTTCGTTTCGATTAAAAGCGCGGGAGCGCGCCGCGCCTGTTTTGCCGTGAAGCAAACTTAATGCACCTGAGAAACCACAAAGCGTTGCCGGAAAGCGGGCTTCGCTCAGCGCAACGTGTTTTGTAGTTACGGTATTTGATAAATGAGTGGTCCCTCTTGTTTAAGTACCATAATACCAGTGTAATGTATACATTGTTGCAAACTCTAGAGTGGTGGTTTTGCTTGGTTTGCGGTGTTTAAATCCGCGAAATAATTTCGCCACTGAGCGGTGCTCTGAGAAGTTTCGACTACCGGGAAATATTTAACGTGCCCTGAAACTGCGTGCGCACGGGCACTGTTTCATTTTCTGTCCATGACGAAACACCAGCTGAATATTCATCCCGCGACGTTGGTCTTAAGGTCTCTTGTCTTTTTTCAAAAGTATCAATATCACGTAACATCGGGGCGTTTATATTCTGGCACTTACTTTCCGCGGAGGCCTGCATTGCACCTCTTTTATTCTGCTGTATTGTTATACGAATAGCTTCGTTTGCTCCGTCCATTTAGGTTTTTAGTGGGAAACAGGGGCCCCACTCTTTGTCACCACTTTATACGTGTCCACCCTTCTGCTTAAACATGTAATTCACTGCAATATACCTGCGCGAGTAATGACACCGTGATCACCACTTAAATGCCCGACCGTCGGAAAACAGCTTCTTCTTGAGGGTCGCATCTTCCAGATTCTTGTCTTTACTACCCCCTAGCCAAACTCAAGGAACGCAACAATTTATAAGTTTTCAATGTGTGATAAAATCCCAAGGACTGCGTCAGCGCCTTGACGTTCTTCCCCTCCTCCTTCGTACTTTAGTACCCTATACTTCTGATTTAATTTCAGCCTTCCGTGCACTCAGCCGACGAGCCGTACACGCCACACACAGTGCTTGTATGTGTCGTGTCTTTTCTTCGGGGAGTGTCTTATGCGAGTTCGCCCTAAGTTTAACCTCAGCATATTTTTGGACAATAACTTACAATATTCTTGGGGCCACTGCTGAAGTAGCCTGCCGTCTCACCCACGTGCACGTTATCGAAACATAAGTCGCTCAAAGAAACACAAACAGGGAAATGGACGGGACGGCGCTAGCGTCTGTGGTGTCTGGTTCGCTTTTTTTTCACCTTGATCGTCAGTACACGTGTAAATGAACTCGTCCAGAAAGTTCCGCTGGGCCGTCACATTCTGGCCTTCCAAGATCACCCTAAGCGGGCCTGTTGGGGTTCATGTAGTATGGGCATCACACATTCTTATCTCCTGGCGATACGGATACGGGGTTGCACATGATTCTCAAGTTAACTGTGCCGTCTGTCCAATGAAAAGCTGTATACGCTCGAGTCAGAAGACGTTGTTTTACTGAGATTATATTGATTGGCTGGCCTAACATCACGCTATGAGCATTTCAGTTAGGAACTGTGGTCTTTCTATTTGTTGCTCTTTTATGGCATTCGCTCGGTAAAAAAACGGCTGCGACCTAGGAAGGCTGCATCACTTTTCGGTGAACGTTTGACAAGCAGCTATGTCGCGTCTTCCCGAAAGCGAAAGGAGGGACATTGTGGACCTGAGCCTGCAAGGCCATACGCAAAGGCAGATATCTGCAATGAAAAATCGGCCGCTCTCCACAATTAACCGTATAATCCAGGCGTATAGGAACGAACGAAAGATTACGGATGCTCCACGCAAACCTCGCCCGCAAGTAACAACCGAAAATGAGGACATGGCCATAGTGGCAGCAGCTGTGGACAATCCTAGCGCAACTGTTGATGAAATCAAGCAAAGTACAGGGCTGACGCGTGTTTCTAACACGACCGTGAAACGTCGCCTGTACGCGGCAGGCCTTAAGTCTCGAACGGCAGTTCAGAAGCCCATCGTAAGTGGAGTGAACAAGCAGAAACGCCTCGACTTTGCAACAGAGCACCTGCAATGGACCGAGGAACACTGGGCGAAGGTCGTCTTCACTGATGAATCTTCGTTTACGACAAGGTGGGACCAGCGGCAGCGGGTTTGGCGGCCCCAAAACTGCCGGTAGGTAACACTTACTTAAGTTCCCGTATTCCAGAACGTGTTTTGGTGGCCCGAAACCGTTATGAAACTACTTCAAAGAAGACAAATGCCGCATTGCCTGCCGTCACTGCATTCTCTGCATAATAACTACCACAATACCTTTTAGATTCAGGAAATATTGCCCTTACGATAAATGTGTTCATATAAGCGAAAGTAATAATAATAATAATAATAATAATAATAATAATAATAATAATAATAATAATAATGAGAATACTTCTGTTTCAGCGGACAGATATGATCAGCTGATAATAATGCCAGTCCAAAAGTTTAAATTTAGTTTAAGCCATGTTCAGGCAAACTTTGGCCAGAAGATACTGGATGTAATAGAATAGAGAGTATTTGCTCCAATAAAATAGTAGATATGAAAGAAACAATTTACTCGCACTGTGCGATACTTAGAAAAGACGTTCTGCCAGAGTCTAGGGGTATGTTATAAATTGTCATCTATGTTGCGATGTGAGGTGAGAAAAATACGGCGCCGTTTGCCATATTTTGTATGACGTCATCAAGTGAAAACTTGTTTGGTCCCGTCAATGTAGTACAGCCGCCAATTTTTTAACCTGAATGCGCGAGCATCGACCATCGAGTCTGTAAGCGCATGTTTCGGGCGTCCTGGTGTGCGGTTCCCGAAACAGCCTAGCAGAAGTCAGCTGCACAGGACTGTTCATCGCAGGGATGCACGTATTCTCGTTTATTTTGCCGATGTGCTTCGTTAAACGGCGCTTATCGACTGGGCGGTCGACGTTCGCGCGTTCAGGATAAAAAAATGGGCGGCTGTATATCCAACAGCTACAAGAGTGAACCACCTAGAACATAATTCATGTCCTTCGGATTTGATTCAGACGCTAATAACTTATGTTGATTTTTTGCAGGTATATGCCGGAATACATGCAACGAGTGGCAGCCAGCGGTCGTTCGGCAGTGAGCGTTTGGGGCGCCGTAACCGCTCAAGGGCTGGGACCCCTTGTCAGAATTGAAGGTCGCTTCACGGCAGATGCCTACTGCGGGCTCTTGGACGACGTACTGCTCCCATATCTCGTTGGGGGACCATTCCCAGAGAACGATTTCATCCTGCAGCATGACAACTCCCCCATTCATAAATCAAAGAAAGTTGCTGCATATTTAGAGCGTCGCGACGTGGCAGTTCTTGAGTGGCCTCCACAGTCGCCTGACTTAAATATTATTGAAAATGTGTGGGGGAACATGAAGCTTGCGCTGGCGCACCGACAACTCCGTGCCGTCTCAGCGGACGTGCTTTGGGCCATTGTTCAAGAGGAGTGGGAGCGAATCAGGGCCGACACCAACATTTGTCGGTCCCTATACAGCAGCCTCCCCAATAGAATTAATGCGGTTATTGGAGCTGGAGGGGAACCTACCCGCTACTGATAGTTGCGAACTTTGGGACACGTAGCGCACAAGCAATAAACTTCGTGTCCAACTGCCCATGTCTGCAAACTTCTTTACACTTGTAAAGCTGTAGAGCATTCCGATACTTCAGAACAAGCACGCAAAGCCAATGTTTTAGACCCGTGAATCTCGATACTTGCAGAGTGTGCAGAGCCGTCAGAAAGCCCCGCTGCGGAGGCTTAGTCGTCGAGAGCTCAGCTAAAATTAGTCGGCAGACACAAGTTCGACCGCGGCAGCATGTGCCGTGTTTAAATGCGGGAGAAATGCAGAAATACCCGTGCGCACGTAATTTCAGTGCACGTTAAATAGTTCTCGGTAGTCGGAACTTCTCAGAGCACCACTCAGTGCCAAAATTCTTTCACTGACTTAAGCACTACAAACCAAGCAAAACCAATACTCTAGAGTTTGCAACAATGTATACATTAAACAAGTATTATGGTACTTAAACAAGAGGGACCGCTCACTTCTCAAATACTGTCAACACGTTGCGCTGAGCGAAGCCCGCTTTCCGGCAACGCTTTGTGGTTTCTCAGGTGCATTAAGTTTGCTTCACGGCAAAACAGGCGCGGCGCGCTCCCGCGCTTTTAATCGAAACGAAGCCCCGCCTCCAAGCTCTTGTGCGCCTGTGCCGATAAGCTTCGATGCGCGGCCGCACCGCTAGCGCTGGCGCCCCGCGGAGCGCAGCCACGCGGCGCGGTGTTCGTACTAAGAGTGGACGACCCTGTACATCAGCTCTAGTCTAGCTTTAGTTCAATGAGTAGCTAAACAGGTGAGGCGCTATAATTAGGGACAACTTTCTGTGGCAGTGAAGGGAAAGCTATGGGGGCGGAGTTAGAGCACATTTATCCTCCGCAAAGAAGTCCCGCTCGATTCACTTTTCGAATGCCGGCCTTATTCACATAATGCCACTGCATAGAATTTGCTGCGCCTGCTTACACAGCTATTTTTGAGTGAAATTCGTCGCAAGCTCCTTCCGCAAGTCACTGGAATAGCAAGAGGGCGACACGCACTCCCCTATACACGAAGAGCACATTTTGACTGTGAGGTGCATTTAAAACATGCGGCGTTTTCAGGCGTGCAGGAACGCAAAACGACACTTCACGAAGAAAAATAAATATTATTATCTCCTTGGTTCGTGCAGCATCTCTTTATAAACAGCTTTCCGTAAAAAATAAAGTAATGTTTTCTTTTACTATCTTCACACAGAAAAGACAGACGCATTTGTGGGATTATATTCTTCAGGGGTGACATACGCCCATTTTCGTTCCGTAGCCTTCCCTTCATTGCCACAGAAAGTTGTTGCAGAGTATAGCCAAAGGCTCAAGCATCTCTTCAGCACACAAGTTGTGTAGCACTCAAAACGCACTTACCCGTGAGTATCGAACCAACAAGTAGAGCCCCCGAAAGTGCCAAGTTCGTGGTGCGATCACCATACACGACAAGCATTTTGCCAGCAGCCACGGTAAAGAGTATGCCAAAGACCTGTGCAGAAGCATTGAGCAGGCCCGATGATGTGCCCTCCGGCTCGGGGAAGGTTACTTCAGCTGCAAACTCAAATCCCAGTGGAAGGTAGCCTGTCATGAAGAATCTGCATAATTCAATGCATCGGAGTTATTACAAATAGTCTTATTTGCTGTTACGAAAAAAAAAAGAAAAAAATGATTAGTTTGTTGAGTTGAGGTCATTCAACTTCGTGACAAGTGCATGAAAACACATTGTAAATGTGGTTTCTTGCAAAGTGTTGCATTTGGCGGGCCATCCTTTTGCCGCGGCCGCCAGAACAGAAGAAAGGCAGCCGTCTCATTTTGTGGAGATAAGGAGCAGCGCCAAGACGCCCTGCTGTTTCCATGTACTGAACGCTGCGTGGCTGAAATTACTCTACAGAGCACCACTGTCCTTCGGATCTGTGCAGAGATGAGACACGTGGCGTCTTCGTGCCCCGGTAAAAGCCACAATGCCGAGCTTCTGCTCATTACGGACGTCGTACCACCAAGCTGTGCGTCTCTGACTGATGAGCCACCGACGCTCAAATCCAGGTACGGCCCCTCGGAGGCGCCTAGACCACGATCGCCGTTCGACAATGATTGATTGATTGATTGATATGTGGGGTTTAACGTCCCAAAACCACTATATGATTATGAGAGACGCCGTAGTGGAGGGCTCCAGAAATTTCGACCACCATGGGTTCTTTAACGTGCACCCAAATCTGAGCACATGGGCCTACAACATTTCCGCCTCCATCGGAAATGCAGCCGCCGCAGCCGGGATTCGCCAATCGACAAAGCTTGGGTGGTTGGCACGAGCGGCAAGATGACAAACACGTTTCCCCCCGCTCGCTGGAAGCAAGATTCGCCGGAGAAGGCAGCATCGTCGGGACCATACACATGTTTGGTTTGTGTATGTGTGTTTGTTGGGGGCGGTGCCGGCATGACGACACTCGTGTGTGCTGCGGGACATGTTATTTGACAGTGCCGTATGGACCTATTCCCTGATATAGGGATCTGGGGAGACAAGACTGTGTTTAATCAGCCCTCGCGGGCTGCTTAGTGTGGTTCACGGAACTTGTTCCATAGACAGCTTTTTTTTAATGTAGAGCTTTCAATGTAGAACTTCAAGCCAGAGAGCCCATTCCATGTAAATAAGGTAAATAAACCCTCTCTACGAAGTTCAACCTCCTCCTGCCTCAACATCTTGATCCCGGACCTCCGATGCCGCAAACCGCAGTCGCAACAAAAGGGAAAAAGCATGTTGCAGCTTGACTGGCCCCTTCGTCCAGAAAAAAAAACAGAAAGTAACAATACAAAATAATGCGCATGTGGCCCATAACAGAAATCATCCAACATTCATGAACAACACAATCAGCACATCCGATTTAACATATGAGTTTTAGACAATATACGCACATTATCAATTGTTTGTTTCCACTCGTTCATAGCACTTGGAAGACTGTAGTTCGCTTTGATTAGAAAAATAATACAGCTGAACCTCAAATTTACAGCACAAGCCTGACATTCTGACATGGGTCGGCCACTGTGCAAAGTGGAGGAATAAATACTACATGGGCTCAGTGACTACAAGATGTTCACAGAAAAAAAAAAAAGAAAAAGAGTGAGAAAAATGAAAGAAATTTCACTGTGCATACAAATATGAACAGCGCACACATAGAAGATCACAAAGCTGTACGAGTAAGTTTTTAACACCTTTTAAAATTCCTTGAAGTTCCGACTGTCACTGCTCGAAAAAAAAAAAAAAAACAAGAAAGAGTTCACAATTTATTTACTACACGAGATGCATGTTGCTAACTACAGCTTGCTGTTTTCAAGCTGCTCACTGTATCTGAGCTTTGTGCTTTTCGTATGCTTTGCTAGATGGAATGCATGCTGCCAAATGCAGACCAACAGCTTTGGTTACAAACAAGTCATACAGCTACTGCGGGGCTGTGGTGCAAGCAATGTTGTTCGCTGTATGTACAAATCATTCATTCAGCATTATACACTGCATTCTGACTGGCTGAAATGGTTGTGTTGCCATCTGTTCACCATACTCCAGATTCTACTCTATAGTAGTAGTGTTAAAATATCACAGTATAGAATTGCACTATCCCACTCACAATCACACTGAAAATAAGCCACGAGTTCAAAGGAAAAAAATAGAAGAATAGAAAAATAGAAGAAAGTGCTTAAGGTTATGACGCATGCTGACAAACAAACTTGACATCCCCCCCTCCTCTCGTGTGTAGCTCTGAATGCGCTCACCGGCATGAAAAGAAAGGGAAAGTGCTTAAAGCATGCAATGAATTTCTGCAATTCTGATCTCACCTACTACTTGACAAATTCTAAAAATTTTTTCCACAAGTTGTTTCGTGAGGCAACAAAATCTTTTAATGAAGTTATTTGGCAATTACAGTAAATCTTCACTTGAGTGAACTTCGAAGGACCCCAGAAAAAAAAAGTCTTTTAAAGTGAAAGTTCGCCAAACTGAAGTAGCTATGTTTTAACTTGATATCCAGAACTGAAGAAAACATCAATGGTTTAAATGAAATTTGAGCCATTACACTTGTAATACTGCTTATTTGAATGTAAATTTCCACTCACTTAGCATGTTTTAAAAAATGCAGTAACCTTTTGCTGCACTTGTGCACTTAGGACTGCAGTGGTCATGAGCTGAGTCACTGTGTCCAAGCTCTTATAAACCTTCTAGGCCACAACACTCTGCCGAATAGCAAAGAATTTCACTTTTTCGAAGTGCATCAGTGCTTCTTTGGCAGACTTTCTTGATGCTTTTTTTACAAGGGTTAATTCTCCTGCCTCCTATTCTTGTAGATTGCAAAGAGACCAGAAAAGATTGTAGAGGGGATTCTCTCTACAATCTGTTATGGAGACAGAGTGGCGCATGTCTCAATGCAAGGGTCACAGATGACACAGAACTCAAAGCTTAAAGCGCTGACTCTACGCAGTTTTTAGGGGCAAAGCTCCTTAGGGCGTGGGCTGTGCGTACCCTGTAGCCTGTATGTAGCCACCTCTAGTTTAGTTCTTGCAGTGTTCACTAGATGGCGGTACCGACCCCTGTATGTAGCCACCTCTAGTTTAGTTCTTGCAGTGTTCACTAGATGGCGGTACCGTCTCCTGTATGTAGCCACCTCTCGTTTAGTTCTTGTAGTGTTTACTAGATGGTGGTACTTGTAGCTGATGATGAAAAGATGCAAGATGTTATAAACTAGAAAGCGGTACTTGTAGTTGATGAAAGACGCGAGATCTTATACAGGAACCGCTCTCCCTTCATTTCACAGACCATGAAGCCGTCATAATGAAGAGACATCGCAAGCCATCCATCGTCTAAGAACAAATAAAAGTTGATTTGTGTATATACACACACAGCGTTTCTCACGTCTTTACATGATGATCGACTGGGCGAATTACACAGAAGATTCACAGTTTACCGATGAATCCCTCCGGAGCTGCGCCCATTCATCATCATTCCCCCCGTGAATATGCCGTAATTTTGTGACAATGTCTGAACCATATAACATGAGAGACATTGAATTGTGTGGCAAAATACATCCATAGAACTGGAATGCCCTCGCCACTCATTTCGTTAATCTGAAACACCTTAGCATTGGTTCCAATCACACTTCAGCAGGAGACTCATTTCGTTAATCTGAAACACATTAGCATTGGTTCCAATGGCTCTTCCACAGGAGATTTAAAAAAAAGGTCCTAGAACTCATAAGCTGTTAACATTCGTTCAAGTGGATTTTATTGTTCTTGGATTCCTTTAGCTGTATAGCTTATTAGAACTGTCGGTACTCACCCAAGCAAACAAGTGACCAAGAACACAGGCCACAACATGGCTGTATCCAGCACATACGTGTAGGCCACCATGCCTGCCAAGGAGAACACGTAGACAACGAGCGTGGTCTCCTTGTAACGATGCGTCTCGTCAAGCACAAAGCCACAGAGGACTGATCCGACCATGCCAGAGATGACGAGGGACAATCCCAGCCAGCCAGCAGTGGTCTCTTGACCGTTGAAGTACGTCAGGAAAACTTGGTTGAGTAAGGTCGATATGGCATAGAAGGTTCCCACGTTGATGCCTACAATTTGTAAATATAAAAAGACTGCATGTTACAGTCTGACTGATAAAGATAATCTCCGAGTAAAACTTGAATGCCACTTGCTCACAACAACACCGTGTATTTCACATCTCAGATTACGCCTTTTATCAACCTACTGGACATTATTGAGGAACACAGCGATGTTTCTAGCACATAGTAGTAGCCATTTACAATAGTGTCACGAAATGCTACCACTAGTGCAATTGCTTGTTGCTTGATATGTTCTCTATCTATTCAAACTGATTTCCATTTGTTGTGTACACTGTGGTGCATTACTAGTCAACTGGAAATATCAGCTTGCATTATGCTGTAAAACTACGGAAGAACGTTTTGGTAGCAAAGTGTCAATGGTATGGTGTTGTAGCATCATTTAAACAATTGCAGGTGTTTTTATCGTTCGGTTAAGAAATGTTACAGTGCCAGTTGCCTCCTAGCATGTTTTATAAAAAGATATTTTATGTAATTTTCTATGTTGCAATGTGTTTTTATGTAGTCACAATGTCAAGCAGGGACTTACATACCCTCTGCATTTTAGTGCACGGATGCTCCTGCTTACGGGATCATTGTACCTCAACTTTCATTGCTTTTCTTTACTGGCAAAATAATGAGACCCAACAACTAAGTGCATTTCTCATCACACTCGGCAAGACATTTTTTTACTTGTGAATAAACGGCAGTGCGCTCTTTGTCCTCGAAATGCCAATACACGTATTTGTCATCTCTGCCAAATCAAAATTCTGGCCGATCTTATTCGAAACAAGGTGCAAGGGACAGGGACCCGAGAAGGAACAGGAAAGCCAGGCAAGCACTAAAACTAAGGTCTTCTTGTTCCATCTTGTGTCCCAATCTTTAGTGCTACTTGTTCGATCTGAATTGCTGAAAAATTGCCGACATTTCAGTTCTCGTAAGATCATATGTCCCCCTTTGTTACAATATTATACGACTCAGTGTTCAGATATGAAGCAGTGAGAACAATACAAGAGCTCATCAATACACGAAACACAAGTGACTTTCTAGGATCCATGCGTTATCTAATTTGAATACTATACAAGAACGAAAAAATTTTCACGATTTCAAAATAGAACTGACCGTATGTGATCAGCAACAGCATGTAATTTGTATTGCGCAGCAGATTCCGCATGGAGTGCCAGTACCCTGTCGGGTCGGCCTGTTCCCGGGACACTTGCGCCCTGCTTGGTGGACGAGGTGGTTTGTCACGAAAACCTTTAAAAAAAAAAGGAATTTATTCTCACAGAAGCATTCGATCTTGTACAGTGGCTAGCATCTGGTTCACTAGTACAACGAGCACTGTTTGTGTAAAAAAAAAAGTGGCTTCCTTTGTTGACAGATTTGAACGTTTTGACAGATAGTCTCGCACAAGACTATGTATACGCACTGCGTTGCTATGAAGGAGCCGTGGTGATAGCAAACACAAGAGGGCCATAACAACTTCAAAATGAACAAGGTTAGCACACTATTTTGCTTAACGGCCTTCGTTGTTCAATAAGCCTCTTGTGATTGATCCAAGCAAACACGTGTCCGCTCCTTCTGTCATGGATATGTTCATGCCAGCTAATTTTGTACATGACGGGTTTTCAATGAATGTTGAAAAAGTTTTCAAGCGAAAGAAAAGATAACTAGCTGCATACATATGCAATTCAAGTCCCTGAATTTGAGAATGTATAGCTGACATACCTCCTGTAAGTAAACAATAAAAAAAAGCTGACTTGAAATAGTAAACTACTTAGCAATGATCGCAATGCTGGGCTGTTTCTTGTGTTGCTATTAGTTATGTTCAGCTAATTTTATTCACAAATAAGGCTCATTTTTTTATTTTTTATTAGGTGTATGATACCAGAGATTACCTTTGTAGATGCATGAGTGCGTGTGAAGCCCATACAACAGCAACAAGTGTTGCTGTTGCAAAAAATGAAGGATTACTTGCCAAATAGTATGCCGATAAGCACAACAGTGCTGAAGATGGCCACGCCATAGCACAGGATGGTCAAGCCACGCCCTATCTCCTCCAGGCCTTCAGCAGTGTCTGGCGACCCAGTTACCAGTTGGGGAGGAACCAGAAAACCCAGCGCTATTCCCAACTGTAATGAGCCCACGGAAAATCATAGTGAATAAAAAATTTTGCGTGTGTACACATGCACATATTATTACAGTAAGTCACGGCCGCACAGTAAGATGTGCCGACTCCACTGCTGTGCAATGCAGTTGTTTGAGACAAATTGTGCACAGAAGATGTGTTGAGTTCATTCCTTTGCCCTCTCGCTCTGCTTCTCTTTAGACCTTCACACATACTTTCTCCTTTCCATGCACTGTCAGTCAACAACTCACAACTTGTACTGCATTCTGTCAAGACAAGTGGAAATCATCCGACCTGCTTTCATTAGTGCATGGGCTGACTAGTGCAGACTGGTGGTGACGGCAGTGGGGTGCAGTTGCAGGCAAGCAGATGCACAAACACAGCAAAGTGCAATTTTGTGTGAATTTCGTGGTAATAGGTTGAACATCACAGGAATACCTGTTAAAGTAAGAACTAATACAATATAATGTCATAACAACACCGCTACGTCGGTGAGATAACAAATGTTTTAGTGTGTTTTCACTTCGTCAATTGTAGCTCAGCAAAAATTTTTAGAAGCAAAGTTGAACCTCTTGGCCCACCAAAATAAAGGAACTATAATAACATACAATTTTCGAAGTAAAAAAAAGATTAACTAGGGATTACACACAGTCAGGTTCATTGACAAACTTGAATGCATGTAGCTGAAGAATTTTTTGGAAGTGTTCATGCTATTGGAAGTACCACTGAATCCGGTGACTTGTTTTCTAAATAATAGACAGTGACATTCGGCCATTCAAGAAATGCTAAGCAAAGCACTGATAAAGAATCCACTCACTGAACAAAAAAACTATAAACCATCTCCCCAAAGGGAACCCTGATAGGATGCGAAGCATCAGCGGTGCGCATGGCGTTGACCTGGCTGAAACGGGCATCGACGTGGGTGCTAGAAGAACGGTTTAAAGCGAAACCTGGTGTAACATTTACTCGAGTAAATTTTTTTCGAAACACAAAGACACAGGAGGCGGGACGAGTTGTAAACGCTTGCACTCGGCTTCCTTCACTCACACCTCGTCGGTGTTATCCGTGCGCCGTCTGTATTCTCGCACGCGATCGATGTTCTTGACTTGTACCTCATCGGTGTCGCTAGTCTTCCACTGCCGATGCGTGCGCTCGGCTTCCGTAGCTCGCGCCTCGTCGGTGTTGACGTCGCCATTCACTAACTCGATTGGTTCGCTAACATTTGCAACACCGGCGAGAGCAGGGAAAGGTACGCGCACACTAGCAGGAAGCGTGCCGCAAACCCACTGCGAACGGCTTCTTCTCACCGACAGATGGAGCGAGGTAGCGCGGGTGAGATGATGCCTACTTAAAGAGTGGGGTCGGGCGTTGTCAGCCGCAGAGAGAGTGAAGCGAGAGAGAGCCGACACGTGGTGAGCGCGTGGCAGGCGAGGCAGAGAGACGTCACCAAGCACTGCTAGGAGGGCGAAGCTACTTGGCCCCGCTCCAACACCTGTGGCGAGGGGAGCGGTGCGGACGGAGAGACAGTGTTACACAGACTAGTCAAAGAACTGCTCCGCATCTAAAAACTACTAAAAGCACTCAAACGCAGTTTGACATTTTTGTTCTGGGAAAAGAAAGGTAAAAGGTACCTGATTCCCAAAGACTCCGAGAGAGCATGCCCGGGAAACCTCCTGCGCACTGAACCAGACGGCGGCAAGGCGTGGCGGGATGCTCAGGATGAAGATTTGCGACACTGCCACGACAGTCTGGCCCACGAGACACACCACAAATCGGTCCCGCTCCACGCTCAGTACCTGCATGCACATTTACCATTGCTAAAATGAAGTGTTTCAATAGCCACTAGCCACATGACCTTTGTGCACCCGGTAACCACAACAGAATTGTTCCCTTGAAAGCCCACCACGATATAAGGACGCAGGAGTGAGCGACCCCCCCCCCCCCCTCCTCTCCACGGGACAAAGTACGTGTGGAAGATGAGAGCACCCGTCGCCCCGCTGTGACGATGTGGCGACGCGCGCTCATAGTGCCATTTTGTTGGTAATGCTGAAAACACAATAGCCCCACCCTCCTTCCCGAGATGACCGTCAAAAGCGGTAAGTGGTTGATATAAACAGCTTGCTGTTTGAACGTGGAAGGAGGTGCCCCTTCGTAGCTCAGGGGTTAAAGCCTCACGCTTCAGAGGTCCCACGTTTGATTCTGCGCGCCGGAGTCGTTTTCTGGATTATTTTTCTTTCTTGCATTTTCACATATGTAGATACGTATTCATGCACGGTGAGCGATGTCGATACCGGCAATAAAATCCAGCCGAGAGTGTCCATATAATTGCTATCGCAATAAAAAAGAGCAAGGCTGAACGTCATCGCGCCATTCCTGCGCGTGCAGTGAAACCACGCACGGCGCCGAAAACGAAGAGCGAACGACTTGGCTACCGTGGAAGACTACTCGGTAAAACGCTCTCCATATGCAGCGCGGCTATGCAACACTAACTAAAAGCGTAACAACGAAAAGTGGCATCACCTGTGTCACTTGGAGCAGTTTACACTTCTGCAGCAATCGGTTCTGCCAACGCAAGTATTCTTTTTTTCGTTTGTAAGTTTGAGGGAGGGGGAGGGCACATCTGCGCATGCTCCCGCGACGGCAAGAACGGCGGCAACGGGCCTGCCGGCCTCGCGACCGTGCACAATAACGAGCGCTCGCTCTCGCTTGGAAGCCACCGGGGCCACGACCGCGCTGTGCGCGCCGCCGTAGCTACGCACTTCTTCGGCAGCGGGGGAACCGCGGAAAATGCATGCGCGTGCCAAAATAACAAAATCCGAGGCAGGATTCCTAGATTGTCCATGGTTGAAATTCGTTATATCTAGGATGCCTCCCGCTATTACTTTATTACATAGAGGTCGCAAATACATAGGTTTCTGTGGAGTAACGGCGGGCAATAGAAAACTTCGTAATATCAAGAAATTCGTTATATGGAGGTTTGTTATAGGCAGATTTAACTGCACTTGTTACCTTTACTGCTCGATCTTTATGCACGGTATCGAACTGGATGTAATATCTGCTTAACCTCCCAGCCTTTCTCTTCGCCTCTTTCTTAATCTTTATGAAGTGTCAGTGCCAATTACAAGTAGTGTATAATGTTGTAGGCATCTGATTCAGCGAGGTAACTGCGCACGAGATCATCTGTATAAATCGCATACATTCAGTGGGTCCTGAGGAATGCTGGAGGAGAGAACTTTTCCTTAAATTTTACGGGAATTCGCTAACCTCAGCCTAACGCAAGGCAAATGTGTTTATTTTTTATTTGTATTTTTTCATTCATCTCAGATTAAAAGTTTTCGCATAGCGAGAGTCTCGCCAAGTGAGAGCCTCCTCCGTGACCACACGCACAACAGCTCAATATCAAGCTGCCGTCAGTGCTATACCACATTTAAAACTGCAGTGCACATGTCGCCTCAGAAATGGAGTACGTTCACAACCATGCCATGCAAATATTTCTCAAAGCACCAGCCACCGTAAACGTCGAAGAGGCTAAGATTTTCTTTTTTTTATGGCTGCTATCTACGACGAGCAAACCACCCCACGTTAACCTAACAGAATCGTGCATTATAGGCAACGACCCTTCCATTTAAAAGCTGGGACTTTAGAAAATAGCAATTCACAGAAATTTATGTCGAAGGAATGTCGACACACGCCACGCTGCTATGCAGTAAGATCCTGCCAGCGGAACTTCTTGCGAACCAGGACCTGCTCTGAGGGAAAAGATGGTTTGCCCTGTTTGCTCGCAGCGACGTCGCACTTTTTGCAAACAAGGAGAGGCAGGTCTATTGCAAGCCACAGAAGTTTGTGGATGTCATCTTCAATACAGAGGTGTACCAACAATGGAGGAACTGAGGTGTCATCGTTTTAACATTAGTCTTTTTTCTTCTTCTGAGCTTTCAAAGCTCAAGTATGCACAAGATTATGTAGCACCCAATCGTGTAGTTAATGCTAATTAGACATTGCTTAAGTAAAGGATTGTGGGCATTACGCCATTATGCAAGTGGCAAGGGAAACTGGGCAAGCTACTGGAATGTTGCCACATGATTAATGATGCTGTGTCAAACTGCACTGTCTTAATGCATCAGGGTGCATAATATATGGTATTTTTAAATGAATGTATCTATAAGCAGACAATGCTTAAAAAAAAACCTATGCCAGTGTCTTGAAAAAGTTTGTCATTAATCAACATGTCTGCAACTTTTCCAAAGGACAGTTCAGCTAAAAAAGAAATTACACATATATAAAAAATTTCAAACATTCACTTTTTGTTTTTCCCAGGACTTCCATCCCAGGGGAGACAATCGTTTGCTAATATAAGAATCAGTAAAACTAAATTAACAATTAAAAGCTCGCCACATTAAATCAAGCAAATCCAAAAGGCAAGTTGAAGCCAGACCTTGATCCATGAGCCAGCGCAAGTCCCCAGTGCTCCTAGGATAACAACAAATCGAAGACCTCGTCGTTCAAGCAGCCAGGAAGCAGGGAAGATGAGGGGTATGTAGGTCACCATGTACACCACTGCTGTCCAGTTCACCGTGAGCTCATCTATGTTGTAGTATTTCTGCATGAAACATAAGTTCACACAGCCTAGCTGTCAACCCATTTCTTGGAAGGGACATCTTACTTGCAAGTGCAACAAGTGCAAATAGGTACAAGTAATGGGCCCACAAATATAGCGGCTAGTTTCATGGTGACGATGACTGCATGGGTACTGATAGCCAATAATTACGACAAAACATTTGTTTGTGGGCGATTGAGCACTCTAACAACAGAGCAAAATTTAGAAAGGAGAACTACATCAGTACCATGCACACAAACTTCAAAAGGGGTGCCTGCCAATGATCCAGACGCCATACTGGATCTGTGCAAGGTGTCACCAGTGTGACTTTCCAATATTATTTTCATTAGTGATGATCCCAAGTACAATACCAAAAAGATCTGCTGTCCAACTATTGGTTACTACATAGTTGCAGCAATGCCATTTTCGCAAATCTTTGAATTGTAAAGGAAGCATTAAATCACATGCATAATCAAGTAACGTGAAGTGCTCGACTCTAAGAGTGAACCCGAAATATGATTATACAGTCAGTCACAACCTAGGAATAAATACAAGCTCCACCTGCAAAGGCAAGGCACTTGTCAATCACCTGGGTAAGAGAGTAGTTCTGTAAGCAGGTCTTGTTTTAAACCATAAGTACTTTTTCTGTGCTAATATAGGTTCACACATATCAAAAACTAAAGTTTCATCGTCCCTACTCAAATTACCACTTTTTACTTAACAGTGATGTCAAACTCTTCAGTGAAATTTTCCGGGATGTTTACGTATTACACTAAAAACCAGTGCACAGGCATGTGAATGACCAGGTGCACTAACTATTTGAAACACACTAAATATGCTAGATGTCACGAAAATGAGCAAATGTGGTTGTACGAGACACGTCTATATGCAAATTCTTTCTGGATCGAACGGAGAACGCAGTGCGCGGCGCTTGCATTTAATCAAGCAATTGCAGTTCTTTCACACGTACCATGACAAGGTTGGTGATGATGGAGTACTCTATCCACTGGAAGGCGTTCGTCATGGAGTAGAGGATGAACAGGGTCAGCTGCACGAACCGCCAGGCGTACACGCGCGTCATCATGTCCCCCATGTCGGTGGACGAGGCGGCACCGCTGCTGGCCGCCACCGGCGAGAGGGGCGAGGACGCGGCCGAACCATCATCGGCGCCGCCTGCGGCATCAAGGACGGCAAAGAAGCCGTGAGCACACCCTGCCACTCTTTTAACTATCCGCGCGAGGGTTGCATTGCCCCGCATTCATTCGGCCACGACTTATCGTGCGTCACACGGAAGCACTGCGTCTCCAGTGCACGCATTACCCCGCCGCGGTGGTCCAGTGGCTAAGGTACTCGGCTGCTGACCCGCAGGTCGCGGGATCGTATCCCGGCTGCGGCGGCTGCATTTCCGATGGAGGCGGAAATGTTGTAGGCCCGCGTGCTCAGGTTTGGGTGCACGTTAAAGAACCTCAGGTGGTCGAAATTTCCGGAGCCCCCCACTACGGCGTCTCTCATAATCATGTGGTGGTTTCGGGACGTTAAACCCCACATATCAATCAACATGTGCACGCACCTTTCTGTGAAACGCCGACGCCGATCCGTTGTCCGAGCAGTACGTGGCAGTGGATGAGGATTACTTCGAAATCCCGTCGCACACCGACCAGCGACTTGCAAGGCGTTCGCATGGCATCAGTGTTGGGAGGCATATGGAGAGAATGTTGCCGCCGATCCGTTGCCCGGGCAGTACTGGACCACCGCGATTCCAGGTTTCCTTCGAGCGCAGACAACCGATGCCATCGACGGCGAGATACACAAATATGTGCAGGCGTACTACACCGAGATCACGAAATATAAACAGACTTTAAGAAAATATGACTCAAAAGGAAGTGCAGACGTTGCTGTTTATGTTTCTTGGCAGCGAACTTGACGCAGTAAGGATAGCTGCTCGCCAAACAGAAAAAAAAAAAAAAGAAGTGACGCCGAACCGCCCGTTACAGGAGCACCCGGAAAGACACCTTGTCCGATTTACGGCACAGAGCGGGCGCGCGCGCGACTCCCAGAAATTTTCCACCGCGGTGCTCTGAATCTTTGAAAAGTACAACTGTCGCTCGTGTGTTCTCTATCTCCGGAAGACCAGGCAATCGCGCTGTCGCTTTCGCCTATGAGAGGGCGTCGCCACAGTGCCCGCAGTCCGTGCTCCAGCCTGTCGCCGGCTGGCCGATAATCAACGGCGCCGAGCCAACGCCACCGCATCACTACAAAGCCGCGCTCGTATACACTGGCCCGCAGTCTCGTAATGTGTGCCCAGTGTCCACACGCGTCGACCACTGGGGCCCGCGGCGTCGCACGAATAGACACGGCGTGGCAGTCGACCCGACGTCTGTCGTTGTCCTGCAGCCAATTCGTGAGCTGTTTGTCCCGGGACTCACGGCGCCGCGCCTTGCCACGCGTCTACGCGTCGCCTGATTTGCGTATCGCGCGTTCAGATAGAGCGCGCCTTTTGCCCTCCGGAAACTTCCGCATAGCTGGTGATGTCCACGGCGTAACCGCTTGCCCCCTGCGGCTGGCACCAGCACGCAAAGGTGATAACATCGAATCAAGAATGCGGACGTGTCAATGGACGCCGACGTATCGCAACTCATGGTTCAAGTAGAGCTTCAATATGTAGCAGCCAGTTGCTTTTTTCCATTGTCTTGCATCATTTCCACGTTACAGAGCGATTATCTAAGTCAACTGTCTAGGATTTATCGTTCTCTTTTAAATGGAACCGATTTAATTCAGTTTGGTTTCGCCTTAATAACAGCATGCTTGCCTTTCATATACACCGTTGGTCTTGAACCTTCCAGATAGCATCCTCTGGAACGTTTACTATGCATCTATACAGTGCTGGGCTCAAGCACCTCAGTGTAGGAAATCCACGCGCTCCGTCCAAGCTAACTGTCGCGCGACCTTGAGATCCAGGAGGGTCCTTTTCGTGTAATGGAGCGCACGAATAGGATGGTGTCATCGAAGCTCTTTAGCTTGGTCGACGGAGGCCGCAGACGCGTTCGGATGCCCGATCCACGTTGATTCTGTCACCGCACTCATTCCCCTTAGTTTCTCTGAATTCCCTTACTCCAAGGGTTTCGAACACACGGACGGCCCACGTGGCCACCACACATGGAAACAAAACCGTTGTACAAAAAGCTCTATCGATATATTTGAGAACCGGTGTCAAGATTTGCGATTCTGCTCACTGCTATCGATGTTTCTCGAATCCTTACTCCAAGTAAGAAGAATTCTCATTTAAACATTTAAATAACACACTTAAATATTTGTTTTTCCCTAATGTTACCGAATGCAATAACCTTACAAACTAAGCTAGTTGTTTCACAATCATCTTTAAACTTCTTGATGCGCAGCGCAAACAGTGAGTGTCTGAGGCTTCATACGGGCACGTGCACATGCTCGTTTAATTCAGTCACTGCTATAACGATTATTCTCCAGTAGTGATCATCTTTAACGTAGCGCTGTCTTAATTATATGCTTTTATTTCTGTTTATTGCGAACCGTTGTCTTGAAAGCGTGATCTCTTTTATTATTTATCTGCCAATTTGTACATTAAACAAACATACATCCATCCTGTTAAAGCCCTATGTGAGTGCTAGTATTCATTAATCAATCAATACCCTTCAGAAAAATAGCCCATATATGAGATATGACAAAAGCTTCCATTCATTTCGGATGACAACGTTAGCTATCTTGTTATAGACAGCCATTCTAGTTAGCTTGGAACTTCCTTGGCCCCCCGTATACCTCGCGGCACTGCATTTACCGACTGCGGCTCGCTGGGGTGAAGTGAGCTTGAGAGCGCTGCCCTGTATATATTCTTTCATGTAAAGCAGAGGCGGGCGTGTTCCCTGAATAACTGCGGAAAATGTGGCCCCAACTCGTTTTCTTGTATTACCATTTACTCCTGCACCTCCTTACTTAACAAGGGCATGCGGGGAACCAGGGGAGGTGATCCTCGTTTGTCGTCCGCTTATCACCATTGGCGGAGCGTTGATTGAAGTGGAAGCTTTGCAGAAGAATAAGTATAGTGCACAAGAGGGCCAGCCCTCAACTCTTATCTCGTTGGCACGAACACTTACAACCCGCGCCGCACTTCACGGTGCTCGGTGATACTCCAGAATGTTGATACAGACAACACAAAGCATTTCGTTCGTAGGAGCTCTTTTAAAGCGCTGGAAGCATGCGCTATATTAACGAGGATCGGCCCTCGTTTTCTGTAACAATCAGTTTAAGAGCTCTTTGTGAATATAGTCTGGAAATTTCACCTGCACCGCTTCTTTAGCCAAGCAGTACACTCTTAGGAAAGACAGTTCAGCTGTGGTTGGCAACGATTTAATCCTTGAGTAAAGTGAGGCGAGCAAACGTAATGATAGTACGATCACTCGTGGGGCTTTACGCGTTGTGATGACGGGCCACGTCTTAGCGGAAGGCTCCACGAATTTCGGCCACCAGTGGTGGTCTTGGCCAGGATAGGATTTTTCGCGCGAAATGTCCGGACAATACAGGTGGTCAGACTACCTTGAAGTTCCCACACCAGAAGCCGTGACGCCGCAGATTTTTTAGGGCGTCTGCGGCGGGCTACGTAATTGTAACATCACGAAAAATTATTTACATTTGTCACAAGGAACGCCGACATTTAAAACAGCAAGTTTCAGAAAAGTTGAACTAACAGGGCCAAAATGCGCAAACGGGTACGTTCAAATTCGTGACCTCACAATGACGATAGTTATAGCGCGAGAACAAAACGACGACACAGAGACAAGAAGGACACGAAAGACATCTCTGTGTCATCGTTTTGTTCTCGCGCTATAACTATCGTCATGTCTTACCAACTAGCCCAAGCTGCCACACTTCTAACTCACAATGACGTTAATGGGTTGAAGTATCGGCGCGAAGTTTAAACTTAAAACGCAACTTTAACCTTTATTTCATGATAGTGAAAGTTATGACAATTCAGTTCTGAAGGAATAATTTGTCTGCATAAACTGATTTAATGTTCCACTTTAAAGTCCTTTCAACGTGCACCTAAATCGGAGTACAACACGGGCCTCTAGCTCACGGACATTAGAGTCTGGTTTTGAGAGTTTACTATATTTCCTTTTCCAAGCCAAAACATCACGTCGATTTGAAGTGGCCGTGCGACTCACCGTGAACTTTGACCTGGCCGTTCTTCTCCATGTCGCCGAGAGGCACCGCCTTGACCCCGCCGGTGGCACCTGCGACACAGCGAGCGAGAGACGCGCGCACCGTTCAGTAACAAACACGCGCGGTGCACAACGAAGGCGTGCGTCACGCGATCTGTTCGTACACTGCCAGTCGACAAGCCCGCGCGAGACCAGACCGACACACACGACACGAGCAGGGAATCTTCGCATGCAACACACTCTCGCCGCAGTTGACTGAACCGTCGTCATCGTATACAATCGACAACGCGGGCTGGAGACGCGCGGGTTTGGACTGGGAGCGTATACGCGTGGGCAAAGCTCTCCGCAGGAGGGGCCAAGTGTCATCTTCCCCCTCCCCACTTTTCCCCGAAAGAAAAAGTTCCGCCATGGATTAAAAAATTAGAATGAAGCGATGAAGTTGAATTCATAACGGCCTGCTGTTTGTCCCCGAATTTCTGGTGGTAAAAATGGGGAGTAAACGGTTGTTTGAATGCAATATCAAGTGCCCTTGGTCGTCATTCTGTAAAAGAATAAGTACAAATAGAACCTGCATAGCCATAACCCTGAGCACAAAAAAAGTTTACGCAGTCAGACCTGGAAGGTCCGACAGCGTAAACCCTCCTCTCCCTCTCCTCCTCACTTACTCTCCTCCCGCCCGAACGTAAAGCTATAAGTGGAAGTGTCGAAAACATCAGCAGACGACCGGTCACACCGTAAAAAAGAAAAATAAATAAATAAGAAGGCACTTTGCGATTATCGCTGTCTCACCCAAAGAGAGTTCGCGTGGATGCCTTGTAGAATTTCGTTCTTTCGTTTCGATCACATAATACTTCTTTATGCGTGTCTAACATTGTCGCGGGGTCATGACGTTGAAAAAGGCAACAGTGATCATGTTCAAAGCGAGACTCTTTTATTTGGGCCCGAGAAATGAGAAGTCAAAGTTCAGCAATACACTGTACACTCATTACATATAGCAGCGAACAGAGAGTCGGCCGTTGATTAACCTGCTCTGCGATGAGGAATACCGGCATTTATACGTGCGACACGGAACATTCGAGTTTTATCGCTGGTTCTCGCGTAAGCCATCTAACAAACTTGACAATTCGCGTCTTGCGCGTATTATCTTCGCAAAATGATCTTGACCAATCGCGAAGCTTTTCAAGCGTTGCCGCACGATCTGCGCCGAGCTTTGTTAACAGTTAGGGGGTGTGCGAATCGTGAATTTCGGAACAGAATCAAATACGAATGAGAATCGAAAAGTGTTCGAATAGTTTTGAAATAGTAAGCCAACCATTTTCAAAGCAGCCTCAGACTGGTAAGATGTTTTCCAATACACCCGAAAAGTTCCATAAAACTTTATTTCACACAAATATTCACAAGTTCTAACAAAGGAACATTACGATTATTACCCACAAAGAAAACCACAGTAATTCAAACTGAGGCAAGCTCGCATACAGCACCAATGAGAGCCTTGGGATTGTATTGTAACTGCTGGCTGAAAGATATATCAGTGACTACCGCATTCATAACACCACTTTCATAAAGTGGTGTCTTCACAAGCTAGTATCTTCATAAGCTAATATTACAATAAATACCACGGTGAAGATTAGTAGACTAGTGACACTATCGCATCGTCGACACGGGAGTTTTGAATAGACACGCCTTCATCCCATGATAAACACAGCGTCAATAAATGGACAGCATTCATTAAGACAATTAGATGGTGGAAACAAGAAAAGTTATCCTCTGCTGTTGCGAAGTCTCGTTCCTCCAAAAACTTCCAATATTCACCATTCAATTCGAGTACCCAATCGAATAGAACGCCATTCAAATTGTCATTCGAGACGTTCAAGTATTCGCACACCCTTACTAGCAGTCTTTCGTGAGTGCAACCAGAATACATCAAAATAAAGCACTAAATACACGTGGTACTATAATTATTTTATTATTACGGTTGTGTAGACTGTTTTCGGGCGAAAATTCGAAAGGCCCCACTAAAAGTCTAGTAGGTACATTTGCGTAAAAAATATGACGACACGAACGGAAACCACAGGCGAACCGCGGTTTTGTGGGTGTTTTTTTTTTTCTTGTTTTAACAGCTAAATTTGCAACTTCTCAGCTAGAACTTGTTCGCTTAACAAAAGTATTTCAACATCCATTAAAAATGCTTGTGTGCGAGCTAGGAACATTTAAAGTTAGACTCACGCTATTTCAGTTGACCACAGGTATTGTTTCCACGCTATATTTAAAAAACAATAATAGCAACAAAACGAAACTGTTATAATAAAACAGTGGCTTGTTTTCGTCTTAAACAGACTCACACTTGGAAAGCAAACCAGTCTCACTTTATGGTAGTGCACGAAACATTCAATATTACAGAAATGGTGATTTAGATTTCGTAACACGCTGAAATGATAGCGTTTCTGTTCGTATTCATGAGTTAGGGTTTGCTACGTCACGACGACAGAGTAACGCGAGTGTTTGGACAAGTTGGTAGTTCGTCGTCAAGAAAACTTCGACAGCGCGGGGGGAAGGAACACGAACGGACGAAAAGAGATCTGACTCGGACAATCATGGCACTTGTTCCTGTCAGCTTTTTTCGTGCATTCATGTTGTTTTTTGTTTTTTCCACCGCGCTGTTAGAATTTTTCTTGACGCGACAGCAGGCCACGTACTTGAGACCCCTGCTGTAGGGGAAGATATGACATATATATATATATATATATATATATATATATATATATATATATATATATATATATATATATATATATATATATATATATATATATATGGAAGAGGAGGAGGTAGAGGAAGGAAAGGCAGAAAGGTCAACCAGGCGAGCGTCCGGTTTGCTACCCTACACCGAGGGAAGGGGATTGAGAGACGAAAAGAGAGAAATAGAAAGAAAAGAAAGAAAAAAAGTTCGATAGTACTGGACGCAGGACTTCAGGCATATGGCGAAACATCTAATACTCAGTCAGTTGATGATGCCTATTGAAGGCTTGCAAGCACTGGACGTAGAACGTTACTGCTGTAGTTGTGCGATGAAGGCGGGGAGGGGAGCCTGGATATCTAAAGTGCAATACAAGAACGAGGCCGCTGACGCTTTCCGTAATTTGTCTGTCGAAAACAGAAATGATCCTCATCATGAACGAGCACGCGGTCTCTTCATACTCTTCTTCATCTTCGACGTCCGCCGCCGATTTTCGAGCCGTGGCCTGCAATAAACCTGATGTGTGAGATAATGAGTAAATAAGAGAATAAATCAATAAATAAAGGAAAATTTTTGCCGAAAAACACATTGTTTGCGAGACCGATCTAGCAACACTGACACCACACTCGGCCTTCCAAAACACGGTATAAGGCTTGCTTAAAAAAAAAAAAAAAAAAGAACGGCTTTTGCACTAGCCCATCGCAAAAAGAGAAGAAAGAAAATGCAGCAACCTGCGATCGCTTCGCACTGCGTTATAAAAACACAGGTGGGCACATGTCTCTGTGCATTGCCGCAGAGATGCACGTCTATCTTGCATGCGTCATCGTAAGCACACATGGACATCAAAATTGCACGACGGCTATTACGTCGGTGAATCTTAATGGGTGTCTCGTTAGACAAAAAGGCAGGATGCAACCCCTGCAGCTCTTGGACGAATGTAATAACGGGAGAGCAGTGGGGGGATTAGTAACCGCTTTTATTGAGAGCCAGTCTCTCGCTTTATGGAAGTCTGCAGACCATTCCACATTTCCGATGTGGTAATTTCAGTTTATGCAGCTGTATGAACCGAGCCACATAAATATTTTTGGAGCGTTCACTATCCTCGAGAGCACCATATGGAATGAGCTCTCTCTCTCTCTACCTAGGTAAAGAGGGATAGAGAGAGAGCCTAGATAAAGAGAGAGAGAGATAGAAAGAAAGATGAAATGATGAAAAGCTAGCACGTTTTTGACAGATGACCATCCATGACATACAAACTAAAAGTCCAATATCCTAAGCAAATACCACGCGTGCAATGCACACGGCTATAAAAAAAAATGCATCAGCTCTGTGAACAACACAGCTCACGTTGCGCACGCTTCTTTTGTTTGTTTGTTGTTTTTTCTGGCAATTTTCACCAATGGAGGCAAATAATACAAAAAGACAATTACTGGCACGGAGACACAACCTAATGGAGCCAACCATTACAGAAACCATGGGAAGCACATGGAACGCTATTTGTAGTTTATAATTGAAGTATAAACAGTTATCACACAAAATGAATGCGAACTAAACGGATGACACGAGAAATGACCGCTACCCACACACGAATGCTGTTGCGATGCAGCTGCTGACACGCTCTTTCAGAACGACAAGTCTGCCCCGCCATGGTGGTCTAGTGGCTAAGGTACTCGGCTGCTGACCCGCAGGTCGTGGGTTCGAATCCCGGCTGCGGCGGCTGCATTTCCGATGGAGGCGGAAACGTTGTAGGCCCGTGTGCTCAGATTTGGGTGCACGTTAAAGAACCCCGGGTGGTCGAAATTTCCGGAGCCCTCCACTATACGGCGTCTCTCGTAATCGTTAGGTGGTTTTGGGACGTTAAACCCCCCAAATCAATCATCAAGAACGACAAGTACCTCACGGACATCGTGTGACCATACGATGAAACACGGGTCGCTGTAAAATGTGAACCAACAGCGATTGGTTTCCAGCTGGTGCGCCTGTCTAATCCCCTCATTGTAGGGGGAAAATGTATGGCGAATTTTTCATATGAGATTTTACATTACGAACTTCCGAAAACCCCTTTTTCAAGCGTGCGCGTTGGATAGCCCAGCACAACTCCCAATAACCGCTTACGTTTTTGGAACGTCACCTCCCGAAATCACACGGCTTACCAATCATGGCGCAAACAGCTACCGGCATTTAAAAAAAAATGGACGCCAACTCGAACTACGAGAGGGGCGACGATACCGTACGAGTGTTGGACATGTGTGTATGTGATACCATAGCTAACTCGGTAGTATCGATGTGGTATACATGACCACACAAACGTTTGCATCTCATGAAACTAACACAGTGACTCAGTATAGCTGTGGAGTTCCACTGCGGAACAAGCAATGATTGGTTTGATTTCCGGCCACATTCCACAGCGGAAGTGGCGTGTATACACCGTACCGTATACGTTAGCGTATACACTGTGCCTTGGATGCACGTTAAACGACAGATGGTAGAAATGCATCCGGACCTTTCCGCTGTATAACACGGAGTCTCACACAGACACCGCTAACCGAGTTTTGGAAGTTAAGCCTAAATATTTAGCTCAATTTGATCCCTTCCCAGCATGTATGCATGCCAAAAAGAACGGGGCAAATCGTTGTAGAGCGGCAAAGCTATAGAAGGATATATGAACGATACGGTCCCTATAGCCTGAATAGTTCTGTGAAGAGGGCGTTTACGGGCGGCACTATACCCATGCATGTGCCACCCGCTTCTACACAGACACAACATTTGTACGTATATATAAGAATGCCCAAACATGCGTTCACCTGTTCCCAGGGCGAGGCATAGCAGCGGCCACAAAAAGTCGAAGACGAAGGCTCGCAGTGAGCTGTACAGACGCCGCGGACGAAGTGCACCGCGACCATTTTTGCACACCAGCTGACCACCGGCAGCTCCGGTGTTTCCACCACGTGCAGTACTTGCCGCACGGTCACCCCGATTACGACTACCGCTAGCACCATCAGTACCACCACCACCACCACCACCAGGGAGCGCGGAGCACCAGTTACGTCCAGGAATCATCTCGGCGATCCACCGTGTACAGTATATAGAGAGTCGGACGACGTTCGGAATCACATTTTACACGCAGTGCTCGACGGGTCGCCTATACGAAGCGCGCGCAGCGACAGTCAACGATCATTGCCGTTCGCTTGTGGAGTGTGCTCTACGATCTTCTGTCCTCTCCCAGCCCGATCTGCCTCCTGGAGCTGCGCTCAGGTCGTCGTTTGTGCCAGGTGTCCGGTAAAGCGAATCGCAGGACGTGCAAACACGGGTGCCGCGGACATAAAGGCGCCTGCGGAAAGCGCGCGTCGGGAACACAAACGCCGGCGCGGCACATTCCGCGGAGTCGCGGAAAATATCCGAAACGGCTTCGTGGTTATCGTGCACGGCTGCGCGAAAAGAAGCGGGCACCTGGCCGTATTCCAGAGGCCTACCCGTGCTCGCAGTCTCAGGTTTTTACGACACCTGATATTCGCGCACACTGCAGGCGCAGTACGAGACACTGTTCTTCGTACGATGCAGGTTTTCGAGAGATATAGCTGTCCGCGTGGCCATCGGTGAACCGAGTCTATAGCAGTTAATGGATAGTAAACGTCATTCAAAGACGTCCACGCTGACGGGCGCACTTCAGGGGTAAAAAAAGTAAATCTAACGGAGCTACAAAGCCTCGGGAAACTGGAGTACCACGCATTCCAAACGTGGAGGGTATACATGTATTTTAATTTACATTGCAATGAAAATAATTACGCACTTAATATTGTTGTTATTTTCGCAGAGGTCGGACTGTCATCGCTGCACCGAGTAATAAAACACAGAATCTTTTAGTTTAGCGTATGCTTCTTTACAACACTTCCACCTCGATTTGCGTGGGCCAGAAGAAGTGCAGCACGCAGCTCATTCATTTATTTGCTTTTTTATGTTTATTTTTAGTGCATCAGTGGTGAGTACTATGGGTTCGACCAATTTCTATAGGGCACGTAGTTGCTGCGGGTTTTCTTTTGGCAGAGTTAATTCCTAATTGCGGAGTCACGAATCGCCTATATAGATATATACGGTGGTTCGCCCTGATAATTATTGTTTGCAGATTAACGTATAACTTAATTAAGTTACACCACATGCTCGGATTGGAAGTGATGCTGGTCATTGCTAAAGGCACTGCACTCGTTGAAAACATTCCGTGATATAGTGTCAGTGTCGAGGTATCCATCTTTCAACTATGCCACAAAATATATAGGTGCATCATGCCGTACAGTACGTCTCGCCAACGACTCGCGCACCACACCACATGCAGCGTTCGCCAAAAGCCCCACACGATTTTCCTACGGCTGTGATTGGATGAAGGATATATTTCGTTCCCGCAGGAAACGGTGGCTGCGCGACGCCGGTGCACCGCCATTCGCGTCAACGACAAAACACGGTCTGTGAAGCATAAAATAGACGTGAAAGGGCAGTAAAAACGGCCACTAAAACGACCAACTAGCTGAGGGAAAACATAATCCTCTACTTGGTCTCACGTGGAAGGAAGGAAGGAAAATAGAGGGAAAAGAAAGGCAGGGAGGTTAACCAGCCTATAGACCGCCGGTTTGCTACCCTGCGCATGGGAGAGGGATGGGGGAGATGAAAGAGAGCAGAAAGGGAAGAGAGAAACAGCACATTCGGCAGCACACACGCGCACACTCAGTCATAGTCCAGTCTTGTCTTTCGCGGTGTGTGACATTGCTGTCGCTTGTTCAAGTTGGTGTCGCGTAGGAATTTCAACAGTGCTTTCGTCGCCTTCTGTTGCAATGTCTTCTCTCGGGCACTTGACAAAATAGTGTCCACAAACATTTGGCTGCTGTCGATGCGCGCAAAAGCGGACGCCAGTGACTGTCTCTGAATTTCATACAAGGGACAGCCACACAGGATGTGGTGTAGCGTCTCTTCGCAATGACAGGCATCGCAGAGAGCGTTGTCGGCCATTCCTATGACAAAGGAGTAAGATTTTGTAAATGCCACTCCTAGCCATACGCGATGAAGTAGGGTGGCTTCTCTTCGGTCGAGTCCAGTGGGCATGCGGAGAGCCATCAAAGAGGACAGGTGGTGTTGACGATTCGTATCGATGCTTGGTGGGCACCATAGTGAAAACGTGATTTCACGCGCAAGTCGTCGAAGATTGCTGGCAGCGTCTCACGTGGAAGTTTGCGCCCTCCACGGACTTTATTTACGTTATTTATCATCATCATCAGCCTGACTACGTCCACTGTAGGACAAAGGCCTTTCTCATGTCCCGCCAGTCAACTCGGTCCTGTGCTTGCTGCTGCTAATTTACACCCGCAAACTTCTTAATCTCATCCGCCCACCTATCCTTCTCTCTCCCCCTAACCCGCTTGCCTTCTCTAGGAATCCAGTTAGTTACCCTTAAAGACCAGCGGTTATCCTGTCTACGTGCTACGTGCCTGTCTACGTGCTACATGTTCACTTCAACTATAATATATGATATCCTTAACCTCGGTTTGTTCCCTAATCCCCTCTGCTCTCTTCTTGTCTCTTAAGGTTACACCTACCATTTTTCTGTCCATTGCTCGTTGCGTGGTCCTCAATTTAAGCTGAACCCTCTTTGTAAGTCTCCAGGTTTCTGCTCCGTAGCTAAGTACCGGCAAGATGCAGCTGTTATATACTTTCCTCTTGAGGGATAGTGGCAATCTACTTGTCATGATTTGGGAGTGCTTGCCAAATGTACTTCACCCCATTCTTATTCTTCTAGTTACTTCGGTCTCATGGTTCGGCTCCGTGGTTATTACCTGTTCTAAGTAGACATAGTCTTTTACAACTTCAAGTGTACTATTAACTATCTCGAAGCGCTGTTCTCTTCCGATTTACGTTATTATATATACGTTATGACGTTATATTCTTTAGTGTTCTCCCGCCTTAACACTTCGGTGCCCCATGGAACACCAGACAAATGACTACGTAATGCTTTACTGGCGAAACACGGGCGCGTATGTACTGGTGTAATGTACGACCCGTCAGAGCTGACCTACGATCTCCAGTATTTATTGAAAAGCGAGTTCATGAAAACCACCTTGTCTTTGTTAACACGCCTTGTATTTCACGGATGGCTTTCTTCAAGGCGAATAGCAATCATTGCACATGCTTTGTATAAAACACACTGGAAAGTGAACCTCGTGGATACTGCACACCACAATTGATTGATTGATTGATTTGTGGGGTTTAACGTCCCAAAACCACTATATGATTATGAGGGACGCCGTAGTGGAGGGCTCCGGAAATTTCGACCACCTGGGGTTCTTTAACGTGCACCCAAATCTGAGCACAAGGGCCTACAACATTTCCGCCTCCATCGGAAATGCAGCCGCCGCAGCCGGGATTCGAACCCGCGACCTGCGGGTCAGCAGCCGAGTACCTTAGCCACTAGACCACCGCGGCAGGGCCACACCACAATTGCAGCACACCCTGACACTGTAGATAACGGACGGCGCCCAGTACAGAACGTTAAGAGGAAACACTTGTCTCAGCGAGTACTGCACACTGCGAATCATCAATAGGGCACAGCGTAAGCAGGCAACCACGCGCTGTGCGTAGTGGACCACTGAAAACGGCTAGTTTTCCGCAGTGCGAACAGTGGACACCATACATAGTAAAACAACGTGCATAGTTAACGATGTGAGTAAGGTACAGCATGAATGGTGAACACTGGAACCGGGAGTACTGTATACCTTAGGGCTGTGGTTCTCATAGGGGCTCGCGGACCACAAGGGGTCCGCAAATCTATTTCCGATTACCCCAGACCAATGCTCAAAAAGAAAAAAGGATATTTATTTATTTATTTATTTATGCCATTATTTTATCAGACAACGGTCCCTTCTGACTTTTGATAAGCTCGACCGCATAGCACGATTGCAATGCGGCGGAACTGACCCGTGTTTCCCCTTCTCATGAGTTAGTTGTAAAACTTTTGCAGTTTTCTACGAGATATGCACGCAGCATACTTCTGCTAGGCTAGCATATTTGAGAATCAAACGTGGCTACGGACGTCATCACTTATTGACGAACCGTCGAGACAGAATTTGTGTGGAACTTAAGTTTGACCCTTCTTTACCGCGGAGAAATATAGGCACCCATTTCAAGATGCATGATCTGAAAACTTATGACCCCCCCCCCTTTTTTTTTATTTCATCTTACTGCAAGAGGTCCCCTGCTGTCGCTTCCAACCGTCAACAAGCGGTCCCCGAAACATCCATAGCTGAGAACCACTGCCCTATAGTGCAAGTGCATTCACGGTGTAAACAGTGCACAACGTGACAACTGCACACGGCGTTTAGTGCATACCCTGCGTATACTGCACATCTAAAATGCTTGGTGCGCTATGTTTATCGGTCATGCAAGCAAGAAAGAGACTGTGGGCGTGGGAACAGTAGGTATATCGCATACACGTTCCACGCCCAATGCAAACAGCTCGGGCCCGCTCAGCAAAGATAACGGCAGCTCGCGACCGAGCGCAAGGCCCTAATGGACAAACGGACGACAAGGTGAGATAACGTCGTCGCCTCCGGCAGAACGCGTGGCGTTAGCCAAACTACTATACGCAGCGCTGTCGCTAGTTTTTTAATCGGTTATATCATGATTTCACGTATCAAACAGTACAGACGTGGCACGTAACACGTTTAGACCTCATATCGTCCGAAGCGACGTCATGTACCACATCCCGGAAATTGCGGTGCGCGGAAAATTCCGCTTCTCACGAAAGTTCAGGCCAACGCAGACAATAACACGTCTGCAGAGTAAACGGAGATTCATGGAGACCCTGTTAGAGTTTTTAAGCTCCCTCTCTATACAACTGCTTGCACGTACACATGTATACGGCAAACCACATCCCGGTTACTGCATATAAAGAGCGTTATGCGGTGCACGACTTTTCACGGCGAAAAGACACGCATAGTGAAGTATGTTCAATGTCCCGAAGGAAATAAGTGGCAATGTAAAGGCTAGTCTTTCCTTGTTAGACACAATATTATTGAGAACTAACGAGAAATAAGGTCCTGAGAACTTCGGAAAAGTGCTTATGTATGAGTATGTACTGAGTTGTAGTGATTGAAATGAAGTTTTACTTCTCAGAGCGCATATCGGAGCCGGAAATGTACCACTTGTAGCAGCCACAAGTGTTTTCCGAGCAGAAGACACACTACTTTGTACGAGCTACTGGTGTTTTAGGGCAAAATGTGTTACATATCTACAGGAGTTCGAAGCATCGCCGACGTGTCTCGTATTTATAAAAAAACTATTTCACAGACAACAAATAACGTACATTGCGGGAAACGAACAGTTAAAATATGTTTGGTTATCGAAGGCGCTGTCACATGAGCTAAATAAAAGAATACCAAAAGTTATGGCAGAACGGAGACGAAACCGACAAAGCTGAGCACCAGGTTATAAATGAACAATCACATTTATGCATTGCCAATGCAACGGTTGACCATATATAGGTACGAGATCAACGCAGTCACGATCATCATCACATTTATCCAAACTAGACTGCATGTCAGGCTGTAAAACAAGAAAGAGCTAAGTGAGCTGTGAGCTCTGTGCCTAATATGCCAGTTCTTTCAGCATAAATTGGATCAATGCAGATAAAGCTGCCCACTGGTAGCGTATGCTAGCGTGTCATATAAAGATTGCTTTAGATTTTTTTTTAGTGCTAGCGAGCTTTGGTCACACGGTTAAAACTACTCATCCTTCCTTTTTTTTTTCAGTGCCGTTTCGAAGCAGTAACGGAGCAGTTGCTAGCAGAAAGTACCCTCTCGAGCAGCATTTACCTTTTGGAGAAGTCTGGAGCAAATGGAACGTCACTTCCGTCACGGAAGAGCAAGGGAGGGCGGGAAGTGGAGGGGGGTTAAGAAAAGCGGGAAAGGGGATTGGGGGAGTGCACTACTTACACCCCCTCTCCTTACCAAATGAGCACGTCGAGTGGTGGTTTTTTTTTTTTTTTTCTCTTTTGCTCAACACAGCCAAATACAGAAACCGAAATCGGGCTCTATTTCTTTTTATGGGAGCTTACAGCACGCCCAAGTATCTTTCACTTTTAAAACAATCCGCTTTTTCATGCATGCCCCGGCGCATGCGCCTTTCCCCTAAGCTTGCAGGCGTCTTTTAATCTCGGAGGCTCTGTTTCTGGCGATACCGGTCGTCCTGCAGGCTCGTGGCACCGTGCTACAAACGGGTGGTTGTCTTCTTTCCCTCTCTTAACCCTTCCGCCACATTGCGGGTTTCCAAAGAACTCACTTGAAATAATACTGAGACTCTGTGGTCGAGGTCTTCATTCACATTAGATTAACATTTTATTCAATTCAACATTTGATTTGTTAGTCCTATAATACAAAGCTTTGCATAGCCTGCCGTTTAACGCACCTGCCCAATTACTTCATCGCTTGCAGCGTTTTGGAGCCCCTGAACGCACTGTGATGGCTCGAGACCGAAATGGGCAGGTCTGCTTCATATACGGTTCGAGTATAGCTACCAAAGTACAGCCCAGCTAGGAACATATATTTCGCTTTATTCATTTGTTCATAGGAGTTTGCAGTCAACAGGGGCGGGTCCAGTCACACATTTTAGAGGGGGGGGGGGGGGCAGTCACTTGGACTATAACTGAGGTCCTGGCTCTTTCGTCTGCAGTAGTTACTGTCATATCTAGTAGAACTCACTGTTGGACTAGTTGGCGCAAATCTCAAATAGTCAATTTCGCGCCATAATCACAACCACACAGAAGAAAAAAAAGAGCACCCATCCTGTCTATGAGCTGAATTCTCCTGTATGATCGTGATTTTGGCGAGAAATTGACTATTTTATTCAGGTTACTATCATCACAAGAACACCATTACAGCATAAAGCAGCGTGAATTTCTGCTCGCAGTGGTCCCGCTCATTTGTCTTCGTCCGTGATAGGAGGCGGACGACAGGCACAGTAGGTGCGGGGCTGACACAGACTTTGCGGGGAGAAGGGAGACCTGCCTTTCTCTCCCCTTTCGACCTGCCACTGCCTGTCGACGGACAGGAAGAAACCCCACCAACAAGTAATTCACAGCTTCGTCACGAAAAACACCCTTCCACAGGCGCGCAATCGGCCGCAGCCGGCCAGTACGTTCGCCTTAATTGACCGGACGAGTGTACATACGTGTCAGTATGCACACGGCGCCTTCTGTCAAAATGGACCTTTTTTTTTCCTTTTTTCTTTTTCTGGAGATTCCTCTCCACTTCACCTCTCGACTCAAATGAGATCCAAAGCTAACCGACCGCTGGGCGACCGCTGGGCTGACCGCTGGACTCGAGCGATAACTCACACGGGAACACGCTGCCGCAAATCAAGTGCAGAATCTCACCTCAACAAGCCGCTTGAAACGGCAAGAAAAGGGGGGAAGTGGGGCGTTCAAATAGATCGAAGCGGCATACGAAGCGAACAAACGTGTCAAGGAATCGCATATATATAGGGTATAGGTACACGAGGAGACCCGATCGATCCATCTACCAATCGGAGATTTGTTAACGCGCAACCACGTTCGAGCCGTCACCCCGCACGGCCGTGGATTTAATGCCACTGACAACTGGTATACACAGCAGCGGGCCCGAAGCGCAGCAAATTCCGCAAGGCTCTGCACAAAGCTCTCCCTTCCTCTACGCGCAAGTCACAAGACACGCGGCCAACCACTAGTACAATAGCCGTTGCACTACCTCCTCCCCCTTGCCCGCATGTGATAATGATGGTTGTTATAAATGGAATTTTTCTTTTTCCGATGGGGCGGCCAGTGTACATGAACCCGCACCCTCATTGAGTCAATTACGTTTCACTGCTGTATAGCATACCATCTACCTTTATTCATATCGCCCAAGGCATGACATGAAGCTGCCCCTCACCTTTAATGTCCCTTACCCACTTCCCACTTCATTCCCAACAGCGGCCAAGAGTCGTCCTTTCCTTTGATAAAGGTCACATTCATTCATTCATTTATATCGCAAGGAAACATACAGGCGTACGTGCATACGTGCAATCAATTGTAATTTTTTCCCCTCACAGATAAATCAGGTGCATCTTCGTCAACTCCCCCGCTTCTCGAACGGTGCAATTTTCTTGTAAGATTTCGGCTGTACATATTTATTGTTCGCCCTTTCGATTTCCCTCTCCAGACGCCCTAAGCGCATCACTTCGACTTGGCAAATAAACGGGTCAGCCATGTCCCCTTTCTTTTAGTAACGTTTAGTAATCTCTCCCTGACTCGCTGACGACATCGGCGGACGCCAGGAAGTTGCCTCTCCACCAACCACGCGCCCCCATCCACCTCGGTCGTACTACAATGATTACGCAACTCAGCTGCTGACCCGAAAATCACGGGTTCGATCCCGCTCGCGGCGGTCGCATTTCGATGTTAGTGCAATGCTAAGAGAGGACCATGCACTGGGCGATGCTGGTGCATGTTAACATTCCCAGGAATTGGGGACATTAGAGTTACCACAGCCTACGTCCTCTATTTTATCAATGCCAGCTAGATGTGCCCGATCCAGCTGTTCACGACCCTCTCCCCTAGCCCTTTCCTACTCAATGCCATCACCTAGCCTTCACGTGTGCTTTGCGATCATGGGGGAGAGAGTCCCCTCATGCAGTGCCTCATGACGGTAATCACATGAAGTATTTTTTTATAGGGGAAGCTCCTTATGGCGTCACCCGTTCGTCCCGTTATCGTTTGTAACCACCGGTAGCGCATACCCGCGAGAGCGGTCCTTAGAATGTCCGCTGGATGACGGTGCTTGTATATGGTGAATACATGATGAAAAGACGTGAGATATCGGTACGTGGAGTGTTCACTGGATAGGCGGACGGAGGGACTGACGGACGCCTAAACGGACAGACAGACAAAGGGACGGCCGCACGAACAGACGCACGGACGAACGGACAGACATACGAACGGACGCATGGACGGACGGAAGCACGGACGGGCTGACGAACGTTTCGCCCCACAAATCATCATTCCTTCGTGGATATGCTGTGATTTTGTGTTGTTGTTGTTGAGTTGTGTACAGATCCGTGGGCGGCGTCTTGCATTCCTCGGGTTCGCAATATTGGCGGTCACGCTGGTTCTGTGCAAGATAAGGTGTTTTGAGATAGCATGTCATCGTTCATGACGTTATAGGGGCAACTAATGGGGAAGCGTCGCTACAACGCTTCTGCATGCGCTGCTCTGTAACGCTGCGGCGGCGTTGCTTCGAGCTACAAAGAAGAAGCACGAAGGAACAAATCTGACAGACGCAGGATATTGGAGTGGGAAATACGTCTATCGCATCTACGGGGGAAAGTGCTCAGAAGCGCGTGTGACGCAAGCAGCGCTACCCATCAAGCGTCACATCACGATCACTCACTAAGGCGTACCGACGGCTCCCGTTAAGCGCGCGTTTGCACTGCAGGGCATTGAAAGAAATAAAGGAGGCGTTGCTGTAGCACATACGGTAACTCTAGGGGACATCTGAACGTGGCGCCATCTCTCGTCGGCACGAACGCCAGCATACAATAACTGAATGGCAAATCGGTGAGAAAAATCATATATATTGAAAAAAAAAGCTAGCTGTCAAAATAGGCTCCTGGTTACACAGAGACCTACCGATACAATTTGGTAAAATTGCAGTATCACACTACCAAGCCTATGGCTTCCCAGGACAAATGAACACCGCCCATATAGAAACACGTGGGATATCATCGTTAGATATTATCCTCTATGAGAAGCCACGCAGTTTGTAGTGCGACACTAACTTTGCCAGACTGAACAGTCTGGCAAAGTCTCTGCCGTGTAGAACCTGGAGTCGTTTTTGATAAATAGCTTACTTTGTCAGATATGATTTTTTTTCGATTGCTTGCCATTCAGTTACGGCAGGCTGTCGCTTTGGCTCACAAGAGATGGCACTACGGGCGGAAGTCCCGAAATTCTGCTTTTTCAAGGTAAACAGCGCGAAAAACGAAGACATTGAAGTGGAAGACACAGAACGAGCGCTGTCAGCGCTCGTGTTGTGTTCTCCTGCTTCCCTGTCTTCGTTTTTCGCGCTGCTTACCTTGAAAAAAAAAAACAAATCGTTACCAATTTGCCCAATTTTCAATACTTCCCAAAATTCTGGTCATGAGAAAACCCAGATGGTCGGAATTTCCGGCGCCCTCCACAACCACGTGGCGCCAAACTTGTGACACCGAACACCCCAGAGCTTATTAAAATTGTCTCCCACCCCCCAACCGAGTAAATGTCGCCGCTAGTCGGAGCACAACATCCTCGAGGTCTATATAGGCTCTGAGATTATCGGACTCTTAATAGCCATAATCTTAATATAGGGAACATCCGCGCCCTGCGAGGCCGGAAACTTCCTACAGGCCGGATGTATAAATAAATGTTATTTCTCTCTCTATCTATCTATCTATCTATCTATCTATCTATCTATCTATCTATTTATCTATCTATCTATCTATGTATCTAGCCGCCTATGACTTTTAGCTCTCTTGACCGTTTCGATAATGGTATCAATACCAAACTTGGTATCTATATCTATCTCTATATCTATCTCTATATCTATCTCTATCTATATCTCTATCTATATCTCTATCTATATCTCTATCTATATCTCTATCTATATCTCTATCTATATCTCTATCTATATCTCTATCTATCTATCTATATCTCTCTATATCTATCTCTATCTCTATCTATATCTCTATCTATCTATATCTCTATCTATCTATATCTCTCTATATCTATCTCTATCTCTATCTATATCTCTATCTCTATCTCTCTATCTCTATCTTATCTCTATCTATCTATCTGTCTATCTATCTATCTATCTATCTATCTATCTGTCTATCTATCTATCTGTCTGTCTGTCTATCTGTCTGTCTGTCTGTCTGTCTGTCTGTCTGTCTGTCTGTCTGTCTGTCTGTCTGTCTGTCTGTCTGTCTGTCTGTCTGTCTGTCTGTCTGTCTGTCACCCACCCCCACTACAAAGTCAAATGAGCGAATTGTGAAGTTATGGTTATTTTTGTTTAAGCAATTTATGCGCCAAACAACGTCCGCACTGGCACACACGGAATGCTTCTCCCGGCGAAGAGAGCACGCGTGTATGCTCCCCACAGCGGGCGGCCATCAGGCCCGCGGTCGTGACCGTATCGGTCATATCGCCGCTGCAATATCGCCGTCTCTGCAGCACGCGCCACCGCGCGATGCGCCGATAACAACTATAGGCGCCATTCACGTCTACGCTGAAAGTCCTCCCGAAAAACGCGCAGCATCGGTCGCTCCTCGCAAGGCGCTGCCGGTTTTGCGTCAGCTATGCCGTCCCGTCGCGTGGTTCGCTCAATGGTATCGAGCATGGAGGAAAGGATCAGCGTTTCGCTTCTCTAGAGATGCGGCCGCCAAAGCCGAGAATCGGATGCGGGACCTAGCTCTCAGCAGCAGAACGTCATTGCCACTCTGAGTCACCACAGTTCGTTGTCATTTCTCTAACAATAACGACACACGAAAGAGAAGAGCAATTTTTCCCCCATTACTAAATCACTCCCTCACAATACCGAAAGCACCGCGCTAGCCACGAGAAAACGCGCAAAAAAAACAAAAAAGAAAAACAATGGAGGCGAAGCCACTTCAAAGGACCCGTACCAAAAGGGACATATATTTTGACGGCCTTTACTATGTCGTAAGCATATATATATATATATATATATATATATATATATATATATATATATATATATATATGAGGGAATGAGGTGTATACCTAAGGGCTCGTTTTTCCGTGTTTTGACACAATATTAATGAGATCTAACAGACAGTAATGCCAAGGAATGTACAGGGGAAGTTATTATAAATAAATATATATATATATATATAATAACAAGTTCCAATCATTAAAGATGACGTACATTGTCCTCTGACGCCCTTGATCTAACTTACCAAGTTCCAAGAAATTTCACTATGTCGTCGTCGTCAAATTAAGAAAGATATACAACTCAAACTTCATGCATAATGCGCAGAGTTTTTTGCTCAAAATTTTGAAAATAAAACGCTGATCTTTATTTTCTCTAGTATTCTTCCACCTATAATTACGAAATGAATGACACTCAAGTTATCTGAGTAGAATTCATCAATTTAAGCCACTTCACTGTTCCACGGTGTCCCATGAAACACCGTGTTCCTACGTCCCCTAACAACGTACAAAAAGGCGGATATGGAATTTTCCAGGGAGGGGGAGGGGGCAGTGAGGGATTTATGATATCTAAAGCAGCAAATTTAGGGACGTCCATACTCGTATTCAGAGTACACATTTAAAAAATTAAAGGAGCGAGAGGAAAGGGCAGAACATTTAGATCCGCTCCACCTTCCGCTTCTGTATCCTGCAGCCCGTCAGCGAAGACATTGAATAGGCTCACGGTCAACGCTTTGTAAATATATATGGTGTCTAAAAAAAGAAGCAAGCAAACAAAGAGTGCTCCAGATAAACCAGAAGTATAAACCTCCAGTGACGGTAAAGTATAGGAACTACAAGCTATATATAGCATATAACAATATAAATAAAGACAACATAGGTTAGACACAACAGCATAGGTTATTTTTACTAACTGTATAATTTGTGTAATGCCTACAGTGTATTTACTCGTACAAGGTACCACCACTGCCTACAGCATTTGTTACTCACTGATACAAAAGAGTGTATAAAGAAATATATGTGTAACACACTATGTATATGCTTCACTCCAATAAATGCTTTGCTTATACTGCGACAGTTTGCATTAAGATAATTCACTCTTTTTTCTCTCTTTTTTTTGAGCATCATGCCGGACAAAACGCGGCTGCAGTGACTCGGTTATCGAGCCCGGATATCGACAAGCGAGCTGTCGGAGCACTCAAGGGGAGGATTGTCGCGTATACGCGCGAGATGTGCGGTGCTGGGCGAAGTGTCAGGTGTCACGCAACCGAGCGCCGACGCAGACCGAGAAGCCACGGCGACGCGCGGACGCAGTGACCGACCAATGTGCCGGAGAGGACATCCTCATCAGACAGCAGCGGAGTCGGGAGAGGAAGGGAAGGATAGCGGTGTCACACTGCAGCGTTTCCTCACACACTGCTCTCGCGCTCCCTCATGGGTTGCAGAAATAAGCGTCTCTTATTACCTCGAACCACATTCACTACACTATGTACTGACTATTAATACTGCTACTACTACGACTACTGGCAGTATTACCACTACTACTAGTACTACTACTACTAGTACTACTACTACTCCACACTGTTCTAGAGACTGTAAAAGGCGCCATGGTGGCTCCGTTTCGACCTTTTCTTTGTGCCGTAGTGTGTTTTGTGCATGTTCCATACCCGCCGCGCACTGTGTTTTCTATACCCTCGTTCATACCCATCTCATGTAACGCACTCATGTGGCCTCGCCTCCCCTCGTCGCTACTTATTAGAGAAACTCCCATCCTATCACCCTCTCCTTCGATTTCCAACCCCATGCAGCATCACCAGTGATGAAGGTGGCAGGACAAAGAGTCGTTTGAGTGAAGAAAAAAGAACCACACTCCTTCCTTTAGGGGAGCATCCTGTCCCTACAAATAGGGGGGAGTGGTTTTAAATGGGGAACGAGGGAGGACACCTCAGCAGTAGTGCACAGGAGTAGGAGACGTGAGGAATGAAATTTCGCTGAAAGTACGGAAGCAATATCGGAGAGGGCGGTGGACCTCACTTATTGTTTTGGTCATTGCTATCAAAAAAATGTCATCACAGCGTAAGTACTGTTAATTTGTGCTCACAGTAATTCTCATTTGTCCTAATGGGTGATAAGATGTGGACGACAAGCACTGAAGGGAGGGTGTGGGGGACTTGACAAAGGCTTTTTTGGGGGGGAAGAGGGTCACCTTTTGCCGCCCCCCCCCCCCTGAATCTGCCAATGCCTTTATGCAACACTAATGAGACCCAAAGACCCTGCGCTCATGACGCATTAGTTAAATTGGACTTTCTCAGTTAAGTGGGGCATTTTGTGTGTGTGTGCGTGTGTGTGTGTGTGTGCGTGTGTGTGTGCGTGTGTGCCTGCGTTTGCGTGTGTGTGTGCGTGTGTGCCTGCGTTTGCGTGCGTGAGTTTGCGTGCGTGCGTATGCGTGCGTGCGTTTGCGTGCGTGCGTTTGCGTGCGTGCGTGTGTGTGTGTGTGCGTGTGCGCGTGCGTTCACGTGTGCGTGTTTCCAGAATTCACTACAAGACGTGTCCACTCAGCAAGAAAACGGCGCAAGCACAGGGCGACACAACCGACGTCAATGGCCTGATGAGGACCTAGAAATCGCAACTGGTACAGTCTGTATATTTAAAAAAAAAGCTACAATCGTCTTTGTCTTTTAACATAACATCAACTACAAGCACCTAACTAATCAAGTAGCCTTTTTATTGACGTCAGAAGAAGCAGCATTAATCTTTAAAAATACAGTTGCATGAAAAGAATAAATGAGGGGATATATATTTCCTATTTCACTCCGCTATACGTATATTTTGCTATCGTACGTGTGACGTCTCCTGTATATTTTTCTGTCATCTTCCTTTCAACGAAATGATAATGAATATAGAACGCTGACCCCATAGTGAGTAGTCGTCATACCTAAACATCCGTATGATTTATTTAACGAGGCTTTTTATATTGCGAAAAAGTAGCTTCCCATTCTTGTTTCATCTACGAGGCTTCCGATCGACAATTAAACCCCCTACCCCCACCCCAGGCCAGATTATTGACTTCATTAAGCGACAATAAGTAGATAACTCGGAAGGAGAGCCACGTGTAATGGAACGATGAGCAAAGCTAAAGGTTTCCCGGAATTTCACAGCTGCATCAAATACACGGCGTCGGCCTTGCGAAATACTGGCAGCTCGCGATTGTCTGCACACGGTGGCGTCACGCTGCTGCATTCAGTGTGCATGTGTGCGACTCTGCAGAATGTATTCGGAAGCTCTGCGATGCATGTATCCAGGGGCGGGCAGATAAATGACAGCGCAAGAGCTGCTGAAACTGTGAGCCACCGGCAAGTGTCACCACACATATATCGATGCATATTGAACAATTGAAATGTACGCGTAAAAGTTCACTACAATAGAGTATTTCGCCACGTCTCCTGTAAACCTCCGACGCGGTGTGATCGGAGGCAGCTTTGCAGCTGCTGTACCGTTGTCAAGGGATCACAGAGGGCGGTGGCAAGCTTAGGGCTGGGCGGACCCTGCGCGCTGCAACGCTGCTACAGGCGCCTCAGTATATATATTTCGACGGCGCCTACCACTGTTCACAAACATGGAATAGGTCTATAAGACATGCAGTTCCCTAGGCTGTCATAAAGGGACATTAAAAAAAAAAATCACAGAATATCCACGGAGTGAATGATGATCGGTGAGGCGCAGCGTTCGTCAGTCTGTCTGTCCATTCGTTCTTGCGTCCGCCTATCTGTGTGATCCTTGGTGCATCCGTCCGTTTGTTCATTCGTCTGTCTGTCCGTCCATCTCTTTTTGCGGCCATCCCTCTGTCTGTCCATCCGTCCGTGCGCCCCTCTGTCTGTCCGTCCGCTGCGTGTGTCAGTCCGTTCGTCCGTCCATATGTCTAGAGAAAACTCCAAGCACAGCCATCTCACATCTTTTCATCATGTATTCATCATATACAAGTGCCCCCATCCAGCAGACATTGTAAGGACCGCTATTTCGGGTATGTGCCACTGGTGGTTACGTACTGCGAGGGACGCACAAGCCGCGCCATAAGGAGCTTCGCCCCTAAAAAAGAAAATTCCCCTTGTGTTCCTAAATTGATATTTCGCAATATCAATTACCCAACTCTTGCCGCGAAAAGAAAACGCGGGTGGCGACACCACCCGTGACGTCACAGATACTAACAGCGTCTACTAGCGGCATGCGTACAATACTTAATCAGTAAAGATGAAGCATCTTCTCCTCTACAAGGACCAGAGACTTGACGTATACTAAAATTCAGAAAATTTTATCAATCACGACGCCGCGCTACGTTTTTCGTAACATGTGGGCACGCGGATATGTGCCCGATGGCAGGTATGTGCCACAGGTTACGCACTACGACAACGCGGGGCGCACAAGCGACGCCATACGCCATCAGAAGCTTCGTCCCTAAAAGAGTGTTATAAGTTAAAGGTCACGCTAAGCTCAAGCTATCCGCCGACCATTTTACCAAAAAAAGAGATGAACGTTCGGTGAAAGGAGCTCGTCGTTTGCTGGAGCCGTGAAAACGGCACTTCATAAAGGTTTTTCTGAGAGAGGAAGAATCATAAAAACTGAAAACAAGGCTAATATCACGGTGTAAGAAGTAGCTACTACTTCTTACACCGTGGCTAATATATCGCGCGTTACGGAAGTTCCCGTCTGAGCATATGCGATAGACACAGCTGCTTCCTGTGCCGCGAGAGGTTTAGCTTAGCCACGAAACAAGTTTAGCTACGACGTACCTAACTCAATGCGTTGATTATCGATAGGTCTAATAACTTTTATACGTATATATAAACGCCGATTTTATAGTGCGCTCAATTATCGCGGGATATTTTTAAAAATTGCAGGCATTAAAATGTCCTGGAATACAGAACAATGTACGTAAACAAGGGTGCTTCCACGTAAGATCGAACAAAGCCTTCTAGAACAAAGCATATCAGGACGTCTAGGCCTTGCCTCTCCGCCACTGAACAAAAATTTTGTCGCCAAGATTTTTCAGCCATATTGAAAAATTAAGCCCTGAAATCGATAGAGACAACCTTAATTCTAGGCCGAAACTACGGGAAAATAATTTTCGAAAATAGCCGCATCTAGCGGCCACGCCGCAAATTTTAAAAGGTACGTTTGGTGACGTCACACACTTCCGAGACGGGGCAACTTCGGTTCCCGAAACCGGTATGAACAGCAACCGCGGTGAACGGCGCTTCCAAATGGGGCAAAGCAGCAGCGCTTTTGTGGAAGACAAAGAGTGGGTTGAAAGGAGAGGTGGAGAAACGGTAGAGAAAGGACAAGAAAGACATGCACCCAGCATGCTCCTCTGTGATTGTGATGTCACGGCTCGCACTAGCGAGCAGCCGCCGCGCACGGACAATCCACCAAAAATACAACTGTTCAAAAATACGGGAAACTAATTCCGTTTATCATAACAATGCATGCATCTTCCGAGATAGTTTTTCCCATTTTTGTTCACTATACCAAGTTCCAGTAAATTTCGTTGATCCAAGGTAGCCTAAGTACAACAAATACGGTTTCAAATCTGTGACGGCGAGCACGGAGATTTCTGCCATCAACTCGAAAATGAAACATTGTTCTTCATTTTCACCCCTATTAGGCCGCGTTCGCACTGAGCATTCCGGCCGCCGAAAGTGCTCCGAATCCGGTTCGGCGTCGGCGAGATCCGCCGAAAGGGCCCTTTCCGCGCCGATCGCTCTCGGACCGATTTTTGCGGCGTCTGCCGCCGAATCGGTCACCGCGGACCAATAGGAGCGCTAGTCAAAGAATTTTGAAAAATGGCAGCCAAGCCCTACTCACTTGTTATGCCGCAGTCCACGTAACTGAATGTTGAAACCAACGGGAGTTTAACCTACTCTGTGCCTACTTCACCTCCGTATTTCGTGAAAGAGGTGACCGAGCTTGCTGTTGGCGTGACCGAGCTTGTTGCGGTCTTGCAGAGCAAAACGAACCCACCAACGCCGCTGGCGTCGGTGGTTTTTCTGCTCTTCGTGCATTACAAGACAGCCACTTGCCAGAAAAGTAAGCAGTACTGTCTTTTCTTGCTTTTTGCGTACGAGAATCATCGAAGTATGCACCACTGGATAGCGTAGTAGCGTTTGCGAGCCGCGACAACAACAGGGTGACAGCGCATCCATCCCGCGTTCGCCCCGTAGTAGATGGCATATTCGGCGGCGCGGGGCGCGTCCAGTGCGAACGACGCTGGGTTTCGGCGGCAGGGGAATTTCGGTCGCTGTAGAAAGCGGATGTTTCAGTGTGAACTAGGCATTAGTGAACATGTGATGGTGAAAGTAACGACGTTAGCGTTCTCTGAGTATAATTCATCAATCGAAGCCAATTCACAGTTTTCAACTTAGAGCACCTAAATTCAAGGAGCGTTTCTAGAGAGAACCAAAGAACACGAGCGCACACGATCGCCCAATCAGCACGGGCGCATTGCGTGTCGCGAAATCGTGCACGACCCTCACCGCGACGGAGCTCGTGACAGCTGTACTGAGAGCCGACCCAGCAAAAAAAAAAAAAAAAACGTAGGCAAGCACGCACCGCGAAAGGAAACGCTGCTGACCAACAGCTGCGGCCGACCGCCGGCGAATAAATGACCACGAAATATCTGCAGAAATAAACGTGGATAGGTGGACCAAGCCGGAAGAAATACCAGCGATAACTTTGCCTGCGCACTAAAACGCGCTATAGTTATTTGCTTTATATTCTGGGCCCACGTAGCGATATCGACACCGAGTGTGCCACATGCGAGCTCGCATGTGGGGCGGCGCATTGACAAAATGACTATGTGCTTTTCGTCACCCCCGAAGAACAATGCTATTTGTGTTTTTGTTTTGTTTTTTGTTGTTCTTTCGACAGGTTTCCTTGTATAAAAATAATACAAAAGTGACAACATTCTACCGTGAATCTACAACAGTATAGGATGTGATTACTGGCTAATGGTACGGGAGCCGAATGAGGGGGGGGGGGGGGGGGGGGGGACTTTATTGTAACAAGCAGAGGAAGGCGCGGATGATAGCTCCAGAGTGCACGTGCATCAGAAACCCCCCAAACACTAGACGATGCTAGACATTGTATTCTTTTGCAGGAAGACCCATGCGTCGGTTTTTGAACACCAATCTCTCGGGTGAGGTTTCCCGCGAGGTGACATGTGGAGATTCATGGTACGACACAATGATCCATACAATGTTTTATACGGCTCGTCACAAGACGTGTATGACGAGATCGCTTCAGGCATCTTTCTGCACCATGCATCAGCGGCACCTGCCCAAGGTTGTGCCAATGCAATGCAGGAGAGATGTGTGTTGTCGGTATGACTAATTTTGCGGCACGTTCTGTATCGGGGGAGTGATGGTAGGAGTTGCATATCGTGGTGAGATATATACAAGGTATGCTTGGTATGTTGCATCAGGGATGGATGGATCGATCGATCGACAGACAGACAGACAGACAGACAGACAGACAGACAGACAGACAGACAGACAGACAGACAGACAGACAGACAGACAGAAGCCGCCGCAGCCGGAATTCGATCCCGCGACGTGCGGGTTAACAACCGAGTGCTTTAGCCACTAGGCCAACACGGCGGGGCTTATCAGATGGGTACGACTTAAAAGGCTCTGAAGTAGTGCATCCACACATCGTGTCCCGCAAGGTCACTGTAGGCCTCCTCTTTTCAACTCTTTCAACTCCAGCCTACTTATGGCCTCGGGACTACAGACTACCACATAGGTGTTGAACTGAAGAAGGGCTCCGATAGCTTTCTAGAAAGGCGAATGAGCTGCGATGCCAGGCTTCCAAGCAAGGCTCCCCCGATAGCACTTGCCTCGGGGCCCGTGTCCGTGTTTTCTGGCGGAATCACGCCCTAACCAATGAGCGCGCAGCTTCCGAGAGCCTCGTAAGGGCGCCTGCATGGCGCAGTGCATTGTGGGGGGGTTATCAGCTCGCCTTTGTGAACCTGTTACCGGGCTAGCAGGCAACGGCTAAGTACATACGACTACCCTCGACGCTTGTGTTTGCACCTAGATCGGAGCACTTGAGCGGCTACAGATTACTATTTTGGCAAGTGAGCAGCTACATGTAAGCAATGCAGGACATCGTACAGAATACACGAAATGTGCTTTCTCTCTTCTCCCACGAAATCAAGCACCGGACTCGCGCGCGTGGACGAATGGCTGCATGCCAGATTCGCCTCGATGGGAACAATCACTAGCGGTGTATGCGCTTTCAGTTTCGTGAAATTTCGAGTGACCATCAACTTGATTATTTTGAAGTAATACTTTTTTGCAGACTAGTTGGTTCATACTTGAAAAATTGATTTGCTGCACAAACTTGAAGGAAAACAAGGGAGACAGGAAAGAGCGCAGTGTTTATTGTCGTTTCTTGAAGCCAATATATACGCATGCTACGCTGCGCTTCCACGATGCGCACAAAACCAAAGATGCCGCAAACTGCGCCCTTTCCTGTCTCCCTTGTTTTCCTTCAAGTTTGTGCAGCAAATCAATTTTTCTTGATTATTTAATTTTCGCGCCACATTTAGAGCAAGCATTCGTAAGAGTTACCATTTGCCAGCACGTCCAACACAGGGACTGCGTGTTTACTAATACGTCACAACGGATGACGCACGAATACCGGCAAGAAAGCATGCCGTACGAACGGGCTGGGCGCAATACATCGTAATAATTCGTTGCACCACTGACCTGAAGCAGCCCACCGGACCGAGATGCCTGCCGCATACAATTGGTGGAAGTTTTGTCCGTAGCGCTGGGCCCGTCTGTGTCAACGAGCAACAGCATCTACAATGTCAGAGTACGCTGTATTCCACGGCGTAGTCCCGGGAAGGCCTTCAGAAGATGCGCCCAAAGCTATATGCAAACGGAACATCGCGACAATGACGGTATCCCCAAATGTGACAGTCCCAGATTACCATTCCGTATCGTCGCAAAATGCGTTTATCACTCTCGCCTATATACGGATAGTTTGCATCGACGTCATCGTGACCGCCATCTTACGATACTAGAATATAGAAAAGCTGCAGACAGCGACAAACCCGAGAAGACGACAGGTACGTCCCGTGCCGAGATTACAGTGATAGCATGCATGATGCAGCAGTCAAGCGCAAAGTTGTTGAATGTGATGGTATTGTGGCCTGACGTCACCGTTCGCAGCCATGTTTTGGTACGAGCAAGGTGCGGAGCTGCATCCATGACATCGGTGTACAGTGTAACATCGCGTGAAATGCATCTATAATGTTTACCGACATCTTCCATTCGCATCCAAACTCCCTCCCCTACTGTCGTCACCCATTCGTTTGTGTCGTCTAGATAGCCGGGTCAAGGGATATTTCCGGTGCATTTCACAGCCGTCAAGGGCAACGAAGCTGCATTCAGACTCTCAGTAATAAACAACGAGTTTCGCTTATAAATGCCTGTAAGATTAGATAAGTATGACTACCAATAACAAGGGTTATCACATCACCCAACGAAAGAGAACTCCGGACAAAAAAAAAAATTCCACGACCGGCGCGGAAATTCGTTCTTTTCTTATCACACGTTGTGTCGCCCACTGATACAACGACTAAGAAAAAAGAAAGAGAAAATGCGACATGGGTGGAAATACAACGTCAAGCTAGCTTATTGAAACGTAACCACGCTGGAAAATAAACCGAAGTTTTGTAAATGACCGATAGCTGAAATGGCAGAATTAGAGAAACGAAACGTAACATTTTCCCCATGTTACCGTAGGATTAAAACGACTGCTGCAACGTGTTATTACGAAGAAAGAAAGAAAGAAAGAAAAGAAAGAAGAAAGAAAGAAAGAAAGAAAGAAAGAAAGAAAGAAAGAAAGAAAGAAAGAAAGAAAGAAAAGAGAAAGAAGAAAGAAAGGTAAACTGTAATTGATTACAACTAATGTGCTTCTTGGTCCACGTCAATACTGGCCAACGCGCAACGCTGAAGTGATAACAACGGGCCCCCGTAGCAGTCTTATTAGTTGGTTGTAGTTTGACCTATTGAAATGCAGTCATGCTGGCGAATCATTAACAAACATTTGCTGAATTTTGTGTATCATATAGCTAGTAACCATAGCTGACTATTCCACAACAAAGGTTATCGCTCGAGTGATACAGTCAGTCAAGTACATAATTACCACAATAAAAAAGGCGACTAATTACGACAACTTATTACGTTAGTTTTTATAGTGTCATTCGTCCCCCTGGCCGTAGTACTAACTTGCACAGGTATAATGAAAGAATGGGTAGGAAGGTGTGTGTGCGTATTATATAGTCCTGAGCAGTATGAGAAGAAACACTGAATTTTGGTTTAATAACGATGACTTGAAGTGAACTGATATGTGACGTATCGAATTTACAGGGATACCTCTCCGCTTGAGCATTGAGCGTCATAAACGCTTTTGCATTTGACAACTGTGTTTAGTCTTTATGCCATTTAAAAAAAAAAGGTAGTTTCAGTATTCTCTCTCATATTGCTCATACCTGCACATTCCACACGCGAGAGGCTTATACCTTTCCCCGCTCGTTTTCCCGACGTGGAAATGTTGCTTAACGCCCCAGCTAAGAGTTAATCATTAAAGCAACAAAACATGATGCAACATAGGTGAAAGTTGTTTCACGTCCCTCGACAAGCAGAGATAAACCGTTATCACAGTCCGGAAGACCACGCGATGTACAGATAGCCGCGCTTCGCAATGCTGAGGGTTGCGTATGATTATCTTAAATGAGTGCCAAGTTCGATAAGGACTATTTGCAGGCCGGCGCCGTGAGTGCCTCTTGCTGATATTGTACGATTTTTTTTTCCCGGACTACCGCTGTTTTCGAAGTGATGACGCAAGTATTCGTGCGTGGCTTAATTCGATCATTAAAGCTTAGTACCATGCGGAAGCCCCCCCCCCCCCCCCCCAAAAAAAAAAGAGACTGCTGCACTGTTTTTCATTCTGTCTTTCCCAGCCAGGCTGCAGTGATATTATGATACACAGTGCAGGAGAGATGCTACAAAAGGTAATTTTCAGCATGACGTATAGTTGTCGGCGGTAGACGGTATAAATTGGTTGGGACATCAACTAGACACCATGCGTGCCCTGTTAGCAAGTGAAGAGGCACGCTCTTTGTTGAGTAATGCATACATTCAAAGAAGGAGCATAAAATTTACTAAACAATAGAAAAACAATTCACCCCGACTTCGAAAGCATCATAACAGAAAATACTAAAATCCGTTACTTTCATTACTACTTCCAAAAAGCATAAGGCGTAAGTATAAACATGGCGGAATTCCTTGCATCACTGAAGCGCTCAATTTCGCAAACAGCCGAGGTCCAGACAAGTAAAATACTTCGAACGCCTTCGGAACAGGTAACCCGTATTTAATATTGGCATCAAAATTAGTTCGTCAACGAAGGACATTCCGCTACAGAAAACTTAATTGACCTCGTAAGGAATGTGTCACATTCAAAGAAAATAAATAATAAAAGGGGCCTCACCTGTATCAAATCGCCTCGATAACTACGAATTTTCTGCTTGAACAAGCCCTAGTGGACGGATTCCAGTAGTTGCAGAATGCGTTTTTCACGCAAAGAAAATGTGCACATTTCAGTGGCTGGTAACGTTCCATGATTACGTCGACACTTGAAAGGTTCTATCTCGCCTGAGGTGTGTGAAAAGTTAAGCGGATATGAACGGTATCGTAAGTCGGGCGAGCGATGCGTTCGAAATGAAGTTAAGTTTCTTGGGTTACGCTATAACAGTGAACCTAACTTCTATACGAAGCCGTTCGGAGGCGTAAGCAGCAAAGTTTGCGCATGCCTAAAGGGGACTTAATCACCTTGCTATTTTGCGATTATGTCAGAGAAGCACCGCAGTAAATGCACACCCAAGATTCGCCGAACATGCCGCTCGTTCGGAGGCGTAAGCAGCAAAGTTTGCGCATGCCTAAAGGGGACTTAATCACTTTGCTATTTTGCGATTATGTCAGAGAAGCCCTGCCGTAAATGCAACCCAAGATTCGCCGAACAGATTGCTCAGTGAACGCTCGCAAAGCATAGAACGGTAAGCTAAACCTGGTGACCTATGATTTAGAGCCTGAATGTCCAACGAGACGGAATGTCCAGCGGGTCACGTGACAGGCGAGACTGAATGTTCAACCGAGAATGAATGTCCAACCTAGACGTAATGTCCATCGAGACGGAATGTCCAACAAGCCTTAATGTCCAACCGAGGCGGAATGTCCAATAGTGGACATTCCGTCCCGATGGACATTCTGTCTCGTTGGACGTCCACGATTGGACACTCCGTCTCGATGGACATTCCGTCTCATTGAATATTCAGGCCACAAGCGGCGACCTAGTAATGGTGGTGAACCTAGTTCCAAACACCCAACGTAGAACCTGGCTCGCACCATAAAAAACATTGTGGCTTTCTGGGTTATTTACTTTTTCACTGAAGCAAGAACCTTACAGACTCCGACATATTTCATTTACATTAAGGGAAAAAAAAACAGAAACAACGTACGAATGCAGTGAAGAGAGGGAACTTCAATTCGACGCAGCCCTATCACACAAGTTGAGATAGAATAAGTAAACAGGTTGGCGAATCAGCAGGACAATATCACCACTGCCACACGGTACACTGCTCATCACGATTGGGCCCTATCGAGAAGTTTGTTCAGGAGTGATCACTTCCCTTCTGCAGCTTGCGTAAGAAAGTCAATCACGATAAAAAAAAAATCTGGATCCGTGTCGGGCCTTATCACGATTAGAAGTGACAGTGTGACAGCGGTATAAGAGCGCACCAATTCACTGTGTTTCGGATGATGCGAACATGAGTGTAGTGGTACAACCGCATATCGTCGGCTGATCAGAGTTAAAAGGCGACGCAGGAGCGCCCTCTAGAAATACATCTAAAAGGATGGTAATGATAATAGTGCAGTAATGAAACAACTGTGCATCGAGCGCTCTCTTCGACTACCAACAACGTAAACCAATAACAGGAAACCATCACGAGTAAATGAGGATTGATATGTGATTGATATGTCTGGTTTAACGTTCCAAAACAACCATATGATTATGAGAGACGCCGTAGTGGAGGGCTCCGGAAATTTAGACTACCTGGGGTTCTTTAACGTGCACACAAATCTGAGCACACGGGCCTACAACATTTCCGCCTCCATCGGAAATGCAGCCGGGATTCGAACCCGCTACCTGCGGGTATGCAGCCGAGTACCTTAGCCACTATAGACCACCACGGCGGGGCGAGTAAATGAGGAGGAAAAACAGGAAGGAAAACTGAAACAAACAATCTATTGCCGGCAATAGAAGTAATGGTACCGCTCTTCCCCTTCAGCATCACATTTCGCCGCTGCGCTGAGTCAAATGCGCAGTTCGATTTGATTCGCCAAACACTTGCGAGTTCCCTTTCATAAAAAAAAATAAAAAATCGGCAGATCCCACGTAACTGGGAATCGACGTTATGCGAAGCATGCGGAGGGAAGGTGACCGGGTTGCATTTTTTTATTGAGCGACACGTCATGAAATGACGCTAAATATATGTACAAATGTTGCACGCACAGACATATGTTGAAGAGTTGCAGATGTTTACATAACCAGTTGTTGGCACATGCGCATTATATAGCAACACCAGAAGCTGATATGAAGCGCTGATGCTCGCGAGGATGCTGGCTCTGAACACTGCTACATAAATCAACTTCAGCGCATGGCAACTAACCACAATTGACGTTAACCCGACGTGACGGCTGTATCAAAGGAGTACATATGTAATGTTCATAAAATTGGGTAGGCAGCACTGCAACCACTATTGACGTTTTACAAAGATTAGCGTTTATTTGAAAAGTAGTTCCGAGACCTGACGTAGTTCTGTGGTAAAATGCTTCATTGCCACGCAGAATGCTTGGGTTCGATTCCAGCTGGGACCCTGAAATTTATTCTTTGCATTCGTCGGGTCGATGCTACCGATGTCGGGTATTTCTTAACGCTTCCGCGTTAAAATTGCCCATGTGTGTTCTCGTCGTTCCTGGGTAGATACTAAGTGTCAATGACCTGTGGTACATACCCGCATACCAGCGGCACATACCCGCCTGTGGGCATGTGCCACTGTCTGTCGGGAAGTGTTTGACGACGTACGCAACCGGATTGTGACATCGCTCATATCTTGACCAGCGCGTGAACTTCGTCAAACCATCTTACCCTCCCATGCTAATTTTGGTTCACGCCAAGTTAAGGGGGTGACCACGAGAGCACCCAAACGTAAGCGAATAGATGGATAGATAGATGGATAGATAGATAGATAGATACGCTCAAAGTCGCCGAAGTTCGCCAAGAAATGCTTCGCATTAAAAAGAAAAAGAAAAGAGCGGCGTTCATGCCTGAAACTAGCGGGGGAACAATATCATGCGAACGAATGAGGCACAAGAGTTGGAACTCCATGATGTCAGTCCACGCGTGACTCAACAATGGGGCATTCAAATTTCGCGGAAGTGAGAAGTCGATCACGCGATGCCAAACTCGCGCGCCGCTTCGTTCCTACTGCTCCGCGCGTACTCGGTCCAGTGTCCCGCGAAGCACGTGAAACGAAGATAGCTTTCGGATACTCACTTTTATTGACGCTGCCCGCTCTCCTCTGCCTTCGCACGACGCAGTCGCCTATTCAAGATCACCACCGTCGGTCGCCACGGGTCAATGCGTGCGCTCATATCATGCAGCTGTACGTGTGTACACGCGGGAACCACGCAAACAACCGTGCGAGATGTGTTCGCGATCAACGCTCCATCTTGCTAGCGCGCCGCGAAGGAAAAAGGGGGAAAGGAAGCTAGACGGTTGCCAGACGACGAAGCTGAATCTCACTCATTGCGACGGCGTTCTGTCGCAACTATGACGTGTCAATGCCCGTGTCATTACAGCAACAATCACAGCCGTTCCTTGTGCTGCATGTCAGCGGTGCAGTACAACAGCGTTGCTGCGTGTGATTGTTGTAGAATTCGTAGTTACGCAAAAGCGTAACGTGAGGGTGCTCTGTTTACAAGGATGCTTTAATGTTTCCTTGTCAAGCACTACTATTGAAACGATCTGACAAGTAAGCCAAAGATATCGGATGCATTAGTTGTAAACTGCAGTTAACGTCATTGACCAATAGAGAGGAGCTAAGTGGACGAAAATACTCTTTTCGTCGATGTAATTTTAACTCATTATTCGAAGACTCACAGTTGTGGGAGATGAATACATGCAGCCAGGTCCAATTTTGGTCAAACTGCACCTACATAGGTTTATCAATCTGTACGAGCTCGTCTCCTGTAGATGACGTGCTGAGAACAGTTTTTTAATTACCTAATGCTGAAATCAGCCAGGCATGTCTATCATAAAAAAGTAACTTAATCGGTCTAAATTAATTAATGTGTGATTTATGCTAGCCATGCCTGCACAGGAGTTTTTCAACTGTATTTTCACGCAGTTTATTTACGTACAGACCTACTGGAAGGCCGAGGAACGCCAGAAGAGCGAGGAACGCCAACAGGCCGAAAATACAAAACAAACGCAAGCTCGGGTCGCGCGTGTGCACCAACGCTGTGGCTTGCCGTTTCTTGTTGCTTCGTCGTCGTTCGCATAGTTCCCTACAGTGGCCCCCGTGGAATAGTGTAGCCAACCTGGTGACTTAAGGCGTAGTCACTATAGCAGTGTCGTAATACGGCTTCAGGCGACTAACATGCACAATTTCTCGGCCACATGCTTGTGTGAACGCCTCTGACATGCGGTAGAGTTCTACACGCTGCAGTGAAATTTCTGTCAGTCTCTCCCCCACCTTTTTTTCTTTTCCCTCTCTTCCCTCTTTCTCGTCTTTCTTGTCCCCTTCCCTAATCCCCCAGTGTAGGGTAGCCAACCGGATGTCTTTCTGGTTAACCTCCCTGCCTTCTCCCTTTTTGTTGCGTCCTCCTCCTCCTTCTCGGCCACGACGGCGTAAGTCATGAGACTGTGTCAAAGGCTCAATCTCATAATTGACTGGTGACGTACGGGCGAGAATGCGGTAGGGCCCGTAATATCGTGCCAGTAATTTCGACGAAAGGCCAGGAGTGCTCGGCGGAATCAAGAGCCAAACGAGAGCACCAGTCGTGAAAGTAGAGAGATGTCGGTCGGTGTCATGCCGTAGCTTCTGGTGGCCTTGGTCCTCGGTTGTCAGTGAACGGGCCAATCGTCAGCAATCTTCTGCGTACCTGGCAACATCAGAAATTGCAGTGTACTCAGAGGAGTCGGGCATGTATGGGAGGAGTGTCCAGCGTGCACGATGGTTCGCGTCCGTACAACAGAAAGAAAGGGGAGAACCCTGTTGTCGCGTGCGTAGCGGTGTTATACGCATACGTGACGCATGGAAGGACAGTGTGCCAATTGGTCTGGTCTGAAGCTGCGTACATCGTCAACATATCACCGAGTGCGATTAAATCGTTCTGTGAGGCCATTCGTCTGCGGGTGATATGCTGTCGTCATGCGATGAACCATGTTGCACTGAGCGAGCAACGCTTGAATAGCGTCAGACAAGAAAACACGCCCCCGGTCGCTCAAAAGTTCGCGGGGAGCACCATGGCGAAGAACAAAGTTGCGCAAGATGAAAAACGCAACTTCCCTCGCGGTTGCTGCGGGTAGTGCTGCGCCGTCTCCGCGTAACGCGTGAGGTGGTCCACGCCAACAATTATCCACCTATTTCCAGAAGACGACGTGGGAAGTGGTCCGTGTAAGTCGATACCTACGCGGTCAAACGGACGCGCTGGACAAGGCAGAGGCTGAAGTGTACTGGCAGGGCGTTGAGATGGGACTGTACGCCGCTGGCATGCCGCGCCAGTAGTACTGCTGACGTAGACGGTTGTACGTTTTGAGAGCGCCGGCGTGAGCGCTTTGCGGGTCGTTGTGGAAAGCAGTACAGATTTCCGAGCGCATGTGGTTAGGTATCACTAACAGCCACCTCCGACCTTCAGACGTGTAATTCCGCCGATATATAAGGTCGTCTCGAATAGCGAAATGTGTGGCTTGACGGCGGATAGTTCTTGAGACCAAATTAGCTAACGGATCAGTCAGAAAGGCGAGGAGTTGGGTAATCCACACATCTTTGCGTTGTTCCGATGCCATGTCTGTGAAGTCGATTGGTGTTATGACAGCTGAAGAAGGTGACGTGGAGGTTGGGTCAGCCGGCAGCGGCGAGCGGAATAGCGCATCAGCGTCGGAGTGCTTGCGGCCGGATCGGTATACAACACGAATGTCGTGTTCCTGTAGGCGAAGCGCCCAACGACCAAGGCGCCCCGACGGGTCTTTGAGCGATGATAGCCAGCATAGAGCGTGGTGTTCCATGACGACTTCGAAAGGGCGGCCATAAAGCTATGGGCGGAACTTTGTCAAAGCCCAGACAATTGCGAGGCACTCTTTCTCCGTGACGGAACAATTACACTCGGCTTTCTTGAGGGTTCGACTCGCGTAAGCGACTACGTATTCTTGGTATCCTGGTTTTCATTGAGCCAATACAGCACCAAGACCGACACCACTGGCGTCGGTGTGGACCTCCGTAGGCGCATCGGGGTCAAAATGACGTAGTATTGGAGGTGATAATAATAACCGCCGAAGCGCGGTGAAGGATTCGTCGCACTCTTTTGACCAAACAGAAATGCCTTTGGAAGTTGTCAGCAGGTTGGTAAGAGGCGCGATGATGGAAGAGAAGTTGCGCACAAATCAACGAAAGTATGAGCACAGGCCGATAAAACTTCGAAGCGTCTTGATGGAATTGGGCTTCGCCCAGTCGGCCATGGCGCGGAGTTTCGCCGGATCCGGGAGAACACCCTCTTTGCAGACGACGTGACCCAGTATAGTGAGCTGACGTGCGACAAAATGGCACTTCTTGATGTTAAGTTGAAGGCCAGCAGAGGTAAACTTAATTTACGTAAATAAACTTAATTTACACTATATCGATATGTGAAGTATCTATACTAAAAAAAGGATAGAATCGCCGCACAACTTCAAAGACACCTAAGAGATGACAAGCATAGAGAAGAGGACTGAAGATTACAACAGAATAAACAACGCCTCGTGCTCGTCTTTACATCATACCTCATGTGATTTCAGCTTTGAAATTTTTCTGAGTATCCACCAAGGCACCCATACTTCATTAACAAGCCACTGATCATACCTGTTTGATCACTTCAAACATCTAGCCACACACAAATTCCACCGACTTTAAAGAAAATCCTCAAATGAGCACTTAAATCACGCAAAGACTTCGCCAACACAAACCTGATTGATGAAAAAGTTCTCCGTACAGGATCATGATGGAAGCTGCCATACAAATGGCAGAAAAGCATATTTCACAACTTCAAGGAAGGAAAATAGGCGGAAAAGAATGGCAGGGAGGTTATATAACCAGTCTATAAGCAGCCGGTTTGTTACCCTGTGCATGGGAAGGGGATGGGGGGAGGGAAGATAGAGAGGAGAGAAGGAAGAGAGATAAACACAGCACATTAAGGAGCACACGCACGCACACTCAGTTCACAACTTTAATCTAAGTGAAATAACGCAATACATGAACCCATTTGGAGTTGACCATGGAGCAGATTATCTGCCACTGAAAAGAAAACTTCAGCTTTAAAGTCCAGTTGAATCTCGCTTCACATCAGTTCACAAAAGCTTTTAAGTGAATTAAGGAAAGCTTTGCAATAGTACCAGTTATGCATAGGTTTATTAAGTGAGAATCTAAGTGGGAAACCCTGATTTTAAGTTAATGTCATGCAACTTCCTGGAAAATATTAAAAAACTGCCATTTATGACCAGATAATGCTGAGTGACTTATTGATTACAATTATGGGATAGCAGTATTGACACTTTTGACTGATGCACTACTATGCATGCATGAAGACAAGCGTGCCACGCCCTTTTTGTATAATCTTTACCAAGGTGGGCATGTTGGTATTCCATGTTTAAGAAGGGTAAGACACTCTATCTTTACACTCTATTGTAAAAATATCCCTCTATTACTTGGATATTTCCAATGTTGTGATGCACAATACTATAGTTTTCCTGCAGGCCTATCCTAACGCAAATATTTTGAATCAAGGATGTTTTCGCCAATTTCTCTCAATAGTGTCATGGTTCGGCGTCTTACAGAATACGGTATACCCACACAAATCTGGATGCTTGCTAGTCCAATCCTGATGCTAGTGTCGGTGTGTTCTTCTTGTAAAGGAGGCTGATGTTTTTTAGTAAATGAAATCAAATAAATGAATTGCTTTGGTTACCAATGCATTTATAATAATGATATTATTGCATTAGATTAATGGGTGATGTCTAAAGCTAGCTTCACTTTTTCCCAGGATTTTACATCGTCTCCCTAAACAGCCATCGCAGCGAGTTGCTCACACAGATGAGAAAAACAGGAGATCACACAAAAGTGCCGTTAGATTAGCATACAAGTGTTTCATGAGGAAGCTAAATCTCATAGTGCCATTGATTTTTACATGCCATAGATGGTGTCATAAAAACAGTTTAGTGATGGTTTAATAGTAGCTTGGCATAGATTTGATTGGGACGTGCAATTCGACAAACCTTTGCAAAGGGTGTGCACATAACAAAACCCTAGACATATCTCATAATGTTCAGTACATACACATGAAGAAGTTTTAAGAAGCATTCCACATGACACACATTTCAGTAGTATGCAACTTGCACTACAAGATCAATAGTGTCCCAGTATGCAAAGCAGCAGAGCACGCCACCCACCCATTCCCAAAGTGTGCAACACCTGCAAAATATTTATCGAAGCAAAGAGTGCCACTATATATTTTGAAGCTATTTTGATTTTTCATTGCCATCTGCCCATACCTGGTAATATGTGTAACATGAACAAAGCAGTAAGCACTAAGCAGACTACTGAGACATGCAAGCACAGCCTGCATCTATGTGTAAAAAAGACATGAAGATTCAATTGGATATTTGTACTGTATATAGATATGATTTATTACAGCTAGCAGCTGAAAGAAAAGGCCTAAAAATAAGAAAAAGAGCTCGTGGAATGTGCAACACTTTGGTAGACATTGCAGCAAGTTCAAGAAAAACCTACAATCTATCATCGCTGCTTCCCCGATGATTCTTTCAGCTTCCCTACAAGGACTTCATTCTTCCGGCATTCCTGCATAAAACAGAGTTTTTAAAATTATAACTTAAACTTCCAGAACTAAAATTCACTTCACAAAACAATTCCGCTGAATAGTATATTTGCTATAGACTGAACTGTCATGAATACTTGGTGCACAGGCATTGCACAACAGCACAGCATCAAAGGTAACTATGTGCAAACAGACATACCTATTACAAACTCTACAAACATGCGGGCTTTTTATGAGGCAATAACGTGAATTGTAGTGGAATACACAAGCAACAGAATCGAGTAGCTCAGTGAAGCGAGCAAAGTACCTCCTTGAATTCTTTGACCGTGCGGAAGTAGAGCCTCTGCTTGTCCACCAATTCGAGGAGGCTATCATGCAGTCTGTCACGTGACATCTTAGCCTCTTGTCTTTTCTTCTCAACCTGCGACAGGAGAAACAGCTATCTCACACCTGAACAGGTAAGACCTGAATGCCGGCACATCCATAATACTCAGCGAAAGAAAGGATTACATTTTAATGCGTTCAATAACACATGCCAAGAAATTGGGCACTTAGCTGACAAAGTACTAGGTCAAAATTGCTGACATTGTTTTTCGTTCTAACTGCATTCACAATATTCCACAGCTCAGTACCTCATGCAAGAAACTCACTCAGTTTTTAAACATTGCATTTAAAATAGTAGTGCAGCACGTAGGTGGTCGTTAACAGTACAGCAGTTGGCAAAGTAGAAAAGCACCCCTTCCACCAAAAGAAGAAAGTGCTCAAGCCAAATGTGTAAGCTTATCAGTGCTGATTTGGCAAATGTACCATTACAGCCAAACTAAAATGTACATGGAGAACAACAGAAAAAACAGAACCTGTTTTGCAAGTCCTAACCCAAGAGCATTATCTAGCATTGCTACTACTTATAGCTTTTAAGCATGGTGCTACTATATAGACTTTACACGAAGTGCATAAGCCATATTCATGCAGATACGTTTGTATGACTGGTAGATGTGCAAAGGAGTGTGTTCTAGTTAGCCATAACCACAATGTAAGAAAAATAATTTAGGTGTGGACACTCCTCTCGACAGCATGTCCAGATAATGTTCGCCTGTTTCCTCCTCTCGGCCGCCATGTCGGCGTGTTGCCGACGGAACTGTGACCAATGCACGTACTGTAGAAGACGAGTTCATGCGTAGTGCCCATAATGGCATTACCCCATCACAACTCAGCATTGGAAGTATGATTTTTTTTTCTAACACCGTGCAGCCAATGCAGCATTTGCTGGAAGTGGCGTTTTTCGATCGCGAGAAATGCAGTATGCATTTCTAGCTCTAGTTGCTAGCGTGCACGGTTTAAAAATAAAATACTTCCAGGTGAAAAAAAGAAAACATGCATTCGCCTCGTGGCGCTTGGTTTTAATAAGCCCCCATGTCGCAGCACCCTCCACGAAACTGGGGCCAGCGCATGTATTAAAGGAAAACATTACCTGGACGCCCTTGATTGATTGATATGTGGACTTTAGCGTCCTGAAACCGCCATATGATAATGAAAGACGCCATGGTGGAGGGCTCGAAAACTTCGACCACCTGGAGTTTTTTAACGTGCACCAAAATCTGAGCACACGAGCTCACAGCATTTTTGCCTTTATCGAAAATGCAGACGCCACAGCCGGGATTTGATGCCCCGACCTGCGGGTCAGCAGCCGAGTACCTTAGCCACTAGACCACCATGGTGGGACATCTGGACGTGCTCTCCGTCGCGGCGGGTGGAGAGAGGCCACACCTAAATTATTTTTATTACACCGTAGCCTTAACTTTAGCCATAATTCTATAAATTTAGCCATTACGGTGCCAGATAGTACAGCATAGAGCGGAAAAAAAATGAAATGACAGTAATGAAAGTATACCTTCAAACGATTCTGTTTGACACCTTCAACGATCTGCTCAAACTGTGCCAGGAACTGATCTTTGGTGGCTGGGTTTGACATGGCTCTGTAAGCACACAGAAAACGTGGCCTGAATTTTAGCAGGAACAAGTGACATGGCACAGATGTGCAGAAGGCAAATAATAATAATAATAATAATAATAATATAATAATAATAATAATAATAATAATAACTGACAAATGCATACAATAATCCATAAGAAGTGTACAGTACATCCGTATATTCTGAAGCGTAGTGTTCTGGCCAGCCGTCAAAAGATGCAAATACTGCAAAACTAGCCAACTGCAGAATAAATGAACGTTCAGTGCACACAACACTTACTCTGTGAAATTTTCCAGTACTGAGTTGAGTAGGCCAATCTGAAACAGAAGCCACAAGTGTAATACTATCAGTCAAACGCTTACTGTTACTCACAAATGTATTCAAGACAAATACCACAAGGTTTCACATGCAAGTTTAGCCTAAAATACAATGCCTACATCGCAGCCAAAAACAATTAGGGATATCTTGGGCACTACGAACGTCATATACAGTGTCCTAAAGATCTGTGAGGAGAGTTCTGTGTATGCATTATACTCGTGAAATACTAGAACAAAGGAACAAGCACTTCATTTTTTTTTTTCAAATGTACTAGAGAAAATGTTGCCCGATATATGAAACACACATCATACATAGACACACATTGGAACACAGTTTGATAAGGACCTAATGTAGTTAACATATTTTAACGTTTTTCAAAACTGTGACAAGTGGCAGTTCCCCAAAATAGCTGTTCACAAGTGACACGCACACACGAAAACTCTTGATGAATGAACAGTAGAGCATCACTGCTAAGATATACCTAAGGACATACAGAACAGACTGTATGCTATCTCATAATGCTTATAGCAGTCATATGTATGAGGAAGAAATATAATGCTGCACAGAACTATATTTCAAGCTGAGAGACTATAAAAATTTACTAAATAAGGCTTGCTATCCTTGCCTGATGTTCTGACTCCACGGAGACTTAGAAGATCATAGCCATAAACTGCACAAAATGAATCTCACAATTTTCATCAGTCACTTGTGCCACACATTGTGCAATGACCACCTCTTTTGAATGAAGCTATTTTACAGTTTTTGAGCTTTCATGCAACACTGAAGTAACTGCACAAGCTTTGTAATGTCACCACAATCTCTGCTAATATGGGTGTGACGTGAAATCATGCATTCATTCACCTCTTCTGTGCGAGTTGTGTTGCAATCAATCGAAAACATGCTCAACAGTACTGCTCAACAGACACACGCTCAACGTCAACCATGACGCACGACAGTCAACTAATGCCTCACCAACAAAAAATGTCACACCTTTAGAAAGTTTAGTTTTCATATATAGTACTAGTATACTACTATAGTACTACTATAGTATATAGTAGGGTGAATTCTATCAACAGATGGAAGAATGCAAGCAGGGGGTAGAATATTATGTAGGCGGACCCTTGGAAGCGCTGTTTCATAAACTTCATACCGATACAACCTGACCAATTCTATTATTAGGAAGAGAAAAGTCACAAACATGAAGCTAACACACCCTGCCCTATAAGACCTAAATAGCAAGAGACACCTGGGAGTGTAATACTTGCTACAAGCATAAGCCTATTAATGAGGTTTTACTGCACCAACCCCGCCAAAGAATTAACAACAGGCCAAGCAAACCAACGCAGCATTTCGCACTTTTGTCTGTCATTGTCGATTTTCAGCTCAATTGTAGTAATACAACCCGCAAGCCTAAGCCCCTATGCATACCTCTTTATCCAAGTACATGCGAATGTCATCCAAAGTGTTGTATAGTGTGAAGAACTGCTTTGTTTCTCGGTGGGTAGCAGCCACTGCAAGGGAGTTATGGCAAAAACAGCTCACTTTTCATTAAATATAAGCAATGCATTCCATGAGTAATATGATCAATATATTTTTGACTTTGCACTAATAAATAAGTTTACAGCCTACAAAATAAAAAAACGACAAGGCCAAGTAAACAGATGCGGGCCGCAAATTCTTTTTTTTTAGTTGGCTGAACTGAATCAAATTTAATGTAATAACAAAGTTGTTTCTGTAGATAATGTCTATGCAGATTTTTAATAGCTGCATTACAACAAAAGATATGTCGATTCTAAAATATACATTTGGCATATCTATTACACCGTTTCTCGGGAACTTCACCTTGTGAAACACAAAAACAAAGTATGTGTCATGATCGGCCAACAGCTGGTTTTGCCGATGATGCCGATTTGATTGTTTCCAATGAGCTACAAGTACAAAAGAAACAGATGGAAGCATGAGTGAAATCTTTTTGCTGTGTATCATCTACACATAATTATTCGGCAGAGAACACCCATAAAATTTTTTATTTATTCAAGTAAAATGAATGAATGAACGTATCAAAATATATAGCATTATCGCCTACAGTCATCTCGAAGAGTGTAATCAAACAAAATATGTCTACTATGCCTCTTGCTTCACAGCACTTCTTATTTAATTTTTTTTATTTACATATACTGCCATCTTGCATAGCAAGATAATGCAGGAGTGCGTATATACATGCACTAAAAATACAATGAAAAGAGTTTATACATTGACAAAGAAAAAAAAGAGAATTAGATCAGGAAAGCCTACACATCAGGGAATGAAATTTGGCAATTGTTACACAAATTCATCATTAGACAACTCATGTGGGAGGCTGTCATGACCATTCTAAATGTCAATGGGATGAGGAGTAAAAAGGAAAACTTACAGCAAACTTAAAGAAAACTTCACCCATTACCGCAGTGCTCCTTAGGCAAATTCATCACAAGCCTTTTCAGTGCACATTATTCTAGCATGTGTCCTTGCTCATGTAAGTCCTCAAGCCTCTGCAGTGTGAGTACTACTTGTAATCACAAGACTTGCGCAAATAGTGATTTTTGTAGAATAATTTCGAAGTGAGATTCAATAGTATATATCACATATTATAAGAAAAAATGAACATATTTGTCATCACCCAATTAACTTGTGAATTTTTAAAATTAAAACAAGGCCTGTGCAAATACTATTCTTTTTAATTAAAAGGCAGTGGAAGCAATTTTGAATAGCAGGATTTGACTTTCAACTTTTAGTAGAATGCAAGTGATAACCTCTGAAATATGTTACGTTTTAAAATTTACTATGCTTGGAACATATAAGATGGTATAACATGCTATTAAGCTTAAAAAATTATGTTAAACTTAAAAGTGGTGCTTCCCGACAATGCAAATTTCCTTTAAATAGTTGTTTTCATAGTTTAGCACCCCTTCACTGCACTGAAATAATCTTTACAAAAATCTACATGCAAACTAACGTGCACTTGAATACTAACTAAGTGTTTTCATGGCTTGGCATTTCTCCAATGCAGAGAAACCACCTTTATAAAGTGTTGCATGCAGATTAACATTTACCTAATCAATTATCTCAAATATTTCGAAATTTTCAGTTTTTAAAATTCGAATCAAAGAGAATTCGAAGAACACGATATTTGTCTGAATATTTGCAAAAGGCTAGTATTCACCAATCAGGGTTGCCGTGCTAATCCTCGCAAGAAACCTCTGACATACACCAGACACTCACCTTGGCCATATAATTCAACAAAACGGCGCTGATACTGATTCAACTCTGCGCGCGACGGCACTTCATCAATCTTCCTTTGTATGGCTGCAATCTCCCTGTTCTTCTTAGCCTGTAAGTCAAAGGAAACAATAAAAACAGTCTCTTAATACTGCCCTTCTTGTTTCAAGAAGGAAAACCATATCACGCAAGCGGGAACAGCACCCACATTTAAAACATATCTGTAACACACACACACCTCGTCTATCTGTAACAATATGCACTGAGCTTGTAGTGTTTGCTAGAGTATCTCCCAGCATTGTTCCTTCAGGGGTGCAAAAGGAAGAAGCATAAAGATGGCAGAACGTTACAGGTTAGTGGTTGGCTACCTTTGAGGTGGAGGACCGAGATGGTGAATCAAGGGGGGCTGCATCCCCCTTGCCCCCTTTACCTTTTTTTTTTTAGATGGAAAGGATTTTATGCCGGGGGCTGTGTTCTTCAGTACTGCAATGTCTAGCCCCCCCCCCCACTGTGCATGCACAACCCCTCCCCTCTCTCTTTCTTTCCTATGCTCTCCCTCTCTCACCTCACAACGCCTACGCAAGCAGCGTCTGATAGCGAGTTTCTTGAATTAAAAAAACGACTGCTTGTGCTGCACAACCGTGTGCTGCCCACTCCGCATTTACAGGCACTGGATCTCGACCTCCAAACTAGTGCCTGTGAAAGATTTCTCCTGTGCGTTATTGAACAATAAAATTTCGTCACAAAAAATTTTGTTCATCTGCCTCTCATCCTGTAGGAAACACCGGTTCATCAATGCATGCTTTGCCCCTCCCCAGGTTTCTCTCCTGCACAACACTGCGATGAGTGCCAGCGTCACCACCGCTGCCAGCGTAAGCGTTAGTGCCTGCTGCTTCACATCTACACATGATTCGCTTTAGCGGGAGATTTTTTTTTTTTTTTTGAGATTTTGAAGAGTGAGGAGTTCTTCTTAACAGCAATTTTATTTCCTCGCTCCTCAATCTCCTCTACCGTCAAGTGGATTTGGAGTAGTAGAATAATTTTGTGCAAAGAGAAGGGTCACTAAACATAAGCTCCAGTGACACTTCTGGTTCCCCGACTTCCTACCACTTACTGACAAGAAGGTGAGACATGTGTTCCTCTTTAATTTTTTTGTAATGTTTCTGTTGTAAAATTAGGCATGAAGCAATTATCAATATGCATTCATTAGGCTTTTTTATTGATTCACATGAAGGAAATGGCTTTTGGGTGGGCGGGGGATACAGAGCGAGAACGATGAAGACGAAAGAGTAGGGAAGGGACACAGACGAGTGCCGGTTTGCGTCTGTCCTTTCTGTATTCTTCAGTCTTTGTCGTTCTTGCACTGCATCCAAACATGCTGCCTTATCAACTGGCCCAACTTTCTGTTGTTCCCTTACCAGAAGAAGTCGCATGCGCTGTAGCCTCTCCCTCTCCTGCTGACACTGAGCTTCAACTTGGCTGTCCTCTGCAGTGTTGCCAGCCGCCTGCTCTGGCTCTGGCGAAGCCACAAGCTCCTGTAGCCGTTGCATCTCTTGCCGACAGCTAGCTCGAAAGCGAGACTCCTGGTCGGCAAGCTCGGCGTTTATGCGCAGCAGTGTGCACAGTTTTGCCAGCTGTGGTTCCTGGCTGCCAACGCCCTCAGCAATGCGTTTGGCAGCCGCACGCACTTCTTCGAGCTGAGCCTCAGCCTGTGAAAAAAAAATCCATGCACATAGAAATGTGAATGAATAAAAGAATCAACAATCAATCTATCAAACAAACAAAAACATTAAAACTAAAAGTTAACTGCAAGAGTGCAAAAAAGCAAACGAGTTTCGTTACCCGTGCAAAACAGAGCTGATAACAGCCCACTGCCTATGCCATACTGCAGCACAACTTAGGGTATGTATATAAATTAAGAAAAAAAATGATGAAAATTTGAAGAACTGAACCTCTATACTTGAACAGTTGTTAATAAATGGCATTAAACAGTAGAACAATACATTATCAGATTTTGCATTTTATAAACTCCATCAGTCAATCTGCTATTCATGTCAATCCCACAACTGAATATGAAAGTGGGAATAAACTAAGTGTAGTAATTGAGTTGCTCGTAAGAACGTGAATTAGTTAAAATAGTTAAGTGGATTAGTTTCTTAAAGGGGAACTCCGGCATTTTTTTTATATTCATCGATTTAAATCAAACTTTAAACATGTGTTCGCATCGGCACCGTGGTGATATGTGGCAAATTATACAAGCATAAGTCGTTTAGTTTTTCAGAAAACAAATTTTAAAATTTGTAGCTGATTTTGAAATCACACTTGCAAACGCGAACCACCCTGTGTATATGACATCAGGGTCTACTCTTTTTTCGAAAACCATGCCTTTCCCAGCAGACAGATGCAGTGCACGCTTTCTTCAACGAGGTGACGACAACGCGAGCACAGATCAATTTTGTCCGCTCCATCGCCAACTTGCTTTTCGTGCATCAGAAGATCAAGGCATCTGAGCTATGTACACCCTGGCCAGCCGTGGCGGGGTGTAGCAGATCTCGTGACGTCATCCGCGACGCTATCTTGCGACGTCAGTGGATACCCACCATGGAGAACGGAGACGCTCCCCGTTTCGGTTTGTTTTGACTCGTCGTTTTTTGTGTAATTAAAATTATTGACGAGTGCCTAGGCAAAACGAACCACCCTAGCTTTTTCAGGACTGTCACCACTATTAGAAAACAGCGTTATCTCACTATGGATGAAAATGCACTGGAGTCCCCCTTTAAGGCGGTCAGAAGGAGGTGACTAAATCAGCTGCCTACTGGCAATGCATTAGATCACATACACAGCGAGCCATATAAAAGAAGATCAATGTTACATAATGTGGCTGTACTAAAGCTGGACGCAATCGCTGGCCCGAAAATCTCACCCGGAATTACACCACAACAGGGGTGCAACAGTTGAATTACGATCCAGAGTGATTTTCGGAGCAGTAAAATGTTACTTTTGGAGCAAGTTGCAGCAAAATTAAACACTCCATTTTTTAGCCTGCGATCCCAAAATTAGAGTAGTACTTCAACGAATGAAACCAACTTTTCAAAAAGACAAATATATGTATACAAACTATTTAATGACAGTTAACTCAAGCACAGTGCGCTGCTATTTCAATAAATAGCTGTTTGTTGAACCGCCCCACAGTGCAAACAATGTCGAAGTCCACATTAGCAATTGTAGAGCCTGTTTAATCGCTTGACAGTCCCAACCTAGAAATTTGAGAAGTAACCATATTTACACAAATGTAACATGAGTTTTTTTAAACAGGTTGTCGTTACCTGAATTCATTCTCTGAATTCAACCTTCCCATTGCTCTCAAATAGTGAAACTCAAATACCTATTATTTTTAGTACTCTTCATTTTAGGGCACAATGAAAAGCCACCCCCACGTTACAATTTTGGTCACATTAAAATAGAGCAAATAGGGTAGTAAAACAGAAACTAAAAGGGGTGGCAAAAAAAAAAAACTGGTGTATGTTTTTGTTTATTGTTTCTTAAATCTGTAGAAACGTCACACACAGCTCTGAATGAATACCAGTAATTTTTTATATGTCAGCAATTATACTAGCACTCACTATTTGTGTGGCGTGGGCACGCAGGAAACAATTGAGGAATAGGACGTGCTGTGTCTCGTGACAAGTACTAGCGGCCCTTTCCAAATTATAGTATGCTTTTCTGCATAGTAAAGGTGCACTGCAGCATAGGTGGCTTAAAATCGTGCCACACGTGAGACTACAAGGTCATGAAATTTTAGAACCACAATCCTTTTTCTTTTCTTTTACAGGGAGATTAAATTATACCCAATTAGGAGCTGGCATTACGGTCTGCGTGTATGGATTGGATCGGATGATGATGTGCGAACTGTAGGTGATTAATGCGTACTTTGTTTCTAGCCAAAATTAACATTACAGAGAAAATTTTGAGGCTGGTTAGGTATTTTGGCGCAGCATGGCACATAATGAGCAAACTTCACAGTTCCGGCTCAGTTTGACGCAAAAATAAAAAATTGCATCCAATCGGCACAATCTGCACAGACAACTGTTGTACCCCTGCAACATGGACATGCGAAGTACCCTTCTTCGAAAACTCTAATTCCTTTTCTGACTTTTTCCTTCCACCCTGAAATGTTCTTCGCAGCATCAACCCTTGGCTGGAAGGAGATATGTAGAACAGTGAATCAGCTCACATTCAGAAAAAAAAACAGTGTTGTACCTCTTTGTCCTCTTTCTGCAGCAGCTCATACTCTTCACGCAGCTTTTCAAGTTGATCCTGACCCTGCACATAAAGGACAATAACGCATGTGAGTGTTGTTGGTGCAGTCAAAACATGTTATGGTGCTCTCCGATCAAAAATTCATTTTCGAGTTATGAATTCAGAGTAAGTTTGCACTCAAAATCAGCTCGCCCCCACACTTAAATAGTCTCTCTCCCTTGGCAGCCAAGGCACAAATTTAACTGAAGGGCTTTCATGTCGTTTCTTTACCAGCGGTGCATACGACACTTCTGCCATACCTTCTCATCATAAATTTTTGGCAGATACAAATTAGCGAAATCCTAGCTTTATCACAGATTGCACTCATGTATTAAGGTCTCTCCTTCAACACAAGTAGAAGCTGCCATGTACATATCTGTGCCTTTCTTTACACTGCCATGCATGCGGGCTTAAAGCTAAGAGGCATGTTTGAAAAACATAGAGCTTGAAAAGACTATTGTCAAAGCACTACAGCTGTTTACGCCTGCGTAAATTCCTTTAAAGGGACACTAAATGCAACTATTAAGTAGACATTGATTGTTGAAATAGCAGTCCAGATGCCTCGTAGTGTTACTTTGGGTCAAAGAAGTGCTTATTATGAAAAAATCACATTTTAGTGGTCCGCATCGAGTTAGCGCACTTCAAAAGTCTCATGTCACTGTTGCCGTGCACATTATTGCCAGGCTTTTGCATCGCAACCGCCAACACTAGTAGCAGCAGAACGAAAGTAGCGGGAGCCACAGCAGAAACAACGGTCACTGAACAATTTCCTGCCACGACCTCCGAGAAGGCAGACGTGCTTCGTTTAGCTGGGCCCCGCTAGATGGTGTGACCTGTCCAGTTTAACTATGCGAAAATTGTAACTTTTGAACCACTGACGCCATTCCCCATAGTAACGCCCAGTGGTTCTTTTTTCCATGAATCAAACAAAAATGAACAAGCAGCACTTTATTACTTCTCTTGATGCACGGAAGGTTCTTTATTTAGTGCAGCTAGTTCAATTACTAGTGATTAATTGTAGGCAGTACCTCTCACGTCATTGGGATCATTTTGCAAATGTCCTACGTGTAGCACATGTGCTGTGATGCATTTACCTCACTGCTGCTGGTAATGTTGTCATTTTAGACGTTGTCATACATTGAGCTTTCACTCTGATGTAAATTGTTATTTAACTGTAGTGTCCCTTTAACAAGAAATCGTTTATCAGAAGCCAAAGGAACAAAGGCCCATCCTAACTTTCTTGACTTGCCTTATCCAAACCGCAGCAAGACAGCATTTCGATTTCACAGATTACAAATAGTATACAAATAGTAACTGTAACTACTGAAAAGTTATCATGGCCTGCCTATGACAAAAAGTGCTTCATTAACATATATATCTCAACACAATTTTCTTCTTTGGGCATTTGACCCGTGTGCTCAGATTTCGGTGCACGTTAAAAAGAACCCCAGGTGTTCGAAATTTCCGGAGCCCTCCACTACAGCGTCTCTCATAATCATATGGTGGTTTTGGGACGTTAAACCCCACAAATCAATTCTTTGGGCATTTGAAACATTACAATATCGAAAAGCAAACCAAAATTTTAATACCACTGAACCTTATTTAACATGCTACTTAGCATCACTCTGAGGCATAACTTTATGGCAAGGGCTGTACTGTTATTGCTAAGTATATGCCATGTGACATTTTAATGCTGTTAGCTCACTTTTACGCAGACAAACTTTGGGAAAACAGCAAATTCCCACCTTTTGCAAGACCTCCTTCTTGGCTTCTAGCTGTTTCTGCACCAAGCTGAGCATCCTTGCATGACGGGCAGCACCAGGCATGTGGATCATTGGCTGCAATTGCAGCGGCAGTACATGACAACTCATTAGGCAACATGCACCTCGTCAACTGCATGTAGTGCAAGAAAATGGAATCTCACCCTACGCTCCAAGTCTTCGGCTATCTCGCGGGCTTCAGCCGCTTGCTTCTGTACAATGTTGCCTACAGACTTGGTCGTCACACGCCCCTGCAAGCGCAAGAGCAAGCAGCTTTTTTGGAGTGGACAGGTAGTGCGACAAAGCCGGTTCTTTAAGTCAAGGTGTCAACTTCGACTGCGCTATTTGGAATAGTTTCGCCACATTGTCTTTGTAAGTGTAAAGGTAAACTCTTAGCAAGACAGCTTACTACACACAATGACGTGGCTGTTAAGATACCTTCCAGTGTTTATTATGCACTAGGTGTATTAAAAACTCAAGCAAACGTAACAGCACAAAAGTACACATTGGAATACACTTGAACCTAATTTTAACAAACTTGCATCTTACATGAAAATAAGCTCGTTATATCGGAAAAATCATTATAAATGTTTGTTCCTAACACTAAATCTATTGCAAGGCTAGTTTTTTTTACTTTGTTATAACTGATATTTTGTTATATCCAGATTTCTTATATCAAGCTTTGAGTGTATCTTCTTTATATCAACTGTTCAGCACTCAGTACAAGCATGCATTTGTTAAACATTGGTAGTCAAGAAAAGGCTTCTGTATGTACTGTTTTGTATACTATAATTCGATGTATCAAGCTATACATGTAGTACGAATGAGCTATGCTTCATATAGTCATTTCGTCAAAACATAATGTGAATGTGAATGGTTTAAAGTTGATGATTGAAGAACATACACTTTCTTTGTGTAGTAAGATGCCTCAAGTAAAAATCTTCTCACAGCAACACAGGAGGTGTGGGTGAATAACAGAATGGGATCATGGGAATGTAATGCGAAAAATTGAGAGATGTCACACTAGAGGTCTCAGAATTAATGTTGGTCACTACAGGCACTTTTCATGAATATCCAAGGCTCAGTATGCAAGCATTTTGGCATGTAATAGCAATGCATCTTCCATTAGACCAGGAAACATGTTTGATGCTTTGTGGTCAGCAGCACATTGCTATGGGTGCAAAGACATTATGGACAACAGTGTGAGCTTCGCTGCGACACCAGAGGAAAACATATAACACAACACGGAGCAGCGTACATGCCTGACGAGCACTCACCTCTGCCGAAGCTAGAGGAGCCATGTTGCTCAGAATCACCTCAGATTCCTGAAAAACCATAAAAATGAAGTTGTAAAAGTGAACATGAGCAATGTATCAAACTTGACACGGACGACCATGTCTTTTCAATGTCTACAGCAAGAAGAGAGAACAGTCCTCAAAAATTTATTCTGTCCTTTGTTAAAGAACAGGAATTTTTAAACATCTGAAAGTATGCAAAGGCTTATTCAGTTTTGGGGAACATAGGACATGCATGACTGCAGTTTGATAATGCACTAATATTGGCCCTGAGCTTTCAGCATATTTTGGTCTGTCATTACATCCTGTGGATTGGAAAAGAATGCAAGGCTAGACAAGTTAGCAGAACCACAGCTATACTATAACCAAAGCAAATATTATATATTATTCATGACTGCAACACATGCGCCAAAGTGTGTACTTCATGACACAGTTAAGGAGTGACACTTCCATAGTTAACCAAACATTGGTATTTCATAAACTAGGCCAACCTCTTCAGGTTATCCTACTCAAGTGGCATAATATCAATTCTTGTAACCAAATCCAAACAAGGCAGAAGTTCAAACAAGGCAGAAGTTCAAACAAGGCAAAAGTTTAAGAGAAGGTGGAAGATTGGAGCAATGAAATTATGAACAGAGGGTGTCACAAGAGCCAATGTTTCGACAAGTGATCAGCTGAAATTCTTCAAGGCGCCAAGCACTAACTGCAGCACTGAAGAAGGCAAGACAACTTGTTGCAACATTGGCTTTAGTGACACCCATCCTTCAGGCACTTTTCATCGCTTCTTGTCGGCAAGCAATTCCTGCGAATTCTTTCTCTGTAAAGAAAAAGAAGAAGCAAAAGTTTCAACAAATCTAACATAAGTTTCCTACACACCTGCTGAGACTGATCACCCTCAGCACCCCTGGTTCGATGCGTGCCAGAGCCGTACTCAAGGAGAGTGGCCTGCACCTGGGCAGCTTCTGTCTTGAGTGTATGCCGAGCATGATGACGGTAGCGACGCCTTGGGCGGTACCGTTCCTTTAAAATAAATGTTCGGAATACTTTAAAATATGTGGCAGGGACAAGTTATCAGTCTAGCCTCGTTACAGCAATGTCACGTTAGGATCATGAGTTAGTTGGCTACTATATCCAAGATCCATTGTAACATCAGACATTTCCATTGGCTCCAACAAATTAGCTATCTGGCTAAAGAGAGAGACTTTAGACACAAGAACACATTATTCTATGCTTCAATCTCAATATAAATGCAGTAATCTTTGGCTTTTTTTATGTGGCATTTCAAACTAAGGTTATTAGAACATGAGAAAGTGAAGTTACAACAGAACAAAGTTTGGTTGACAAAAAATACCTAATTTCACATGTATTTGAAGAAGGTTGTGACCTAATGTGTAAGAATGATATAAAAATGTGGTTGTGAATCATTGCAATATTTAGTACAGTCGGGCCTACATGTAACGGCCCCACTTAAAATTAACTTTCCCTGAAACGAACGATACCCGCACGACTGCGGAAATGCACATTATACCAATGGCACAAAACTGCACTTACAACAAACGTCCCCGAGCACCGCCGGTCGGTTACAATTGTGTTCAATATAACAAGGTTCAACTGTACTGGTGCATAGAGTGCCATGACCTCCTTTAATATTACAAGAACATTATAAATTATGTAGTTGAGAACAAAATGCAATAGTTTGGTCTATTTTCAAAGTATATTATCCCACAGGCATTCAGAAGGTTTCCATGCAATAAAGCAATTACAAGGTCCTGTAAACAAGGTTTCATACATATTGAGGTACATCAAGCCAGTAAGACTCCCTACTAGTACACCATGTTGTCAGAGAGCCCAACTCACCTGCAAAGTGGCATATGCATTTGAGAAGGCTGCAGCAGATGGCACTCTGCCAGACATGTCCTTGTTGACTGTGTCCTTGAAGAGAAGACACAAATAGAGCTATAAGACCTTGCATGACTTCTCTGACACCGAGGCAAGAAGTACGATGGATGGGAGAAATGGAGATTAGCAGTTGCACACATGGGTGTCGCAGGGGTGTGTCAATGAAGCGCTTGCCCTTCACCTCCCTCTCGACACGATGTAACTTACAGGTTTGCACCCTCTAAGACAAAATACTGCCGATGCCCATCGCTAGATGAATGAAATGTGCCAGCTCCACGGTTTAACACCCGCTAGAATAAATCGAATTATGCCACCCCAGTGTCAAGCAAGTTACATTGCAGCGGGACCATAGGCACAGCACAGTGTGGGCGGGATGGGCGGTTGTGGAGGGTGGAAAGGGTTAAAACACACTAAAATCTTGAAATTTTACATGAGTATACATCCAGACATGTGCATAAAGGAAGGGTGATTAATTTCCTCTTTCCTATTTCTTCCCTCTCCCTGGCAAAAGTTTCTCGCTATGCCCCAGAGCAGAGCTATATCCTCTGAAGAACTCGACTGAGACAGACTTTCTGTCTTAGTCTTAGTTTAAATCTCATGAAAGCCAGGATGTCTTAGGGTGCACTTTGTATTGATTCCCACTTCATTTTCCATTCTTTGAAAGGTTTTCCCATGCACTCTTAGGCTTAACGTGGCTTCTGCTGAGTCGGCATCAGAGAATATATTAGAAGACATGTGTCATACTTATCGGTGCATGCTACCGTCGTTATTTTTGTCTCGACAAGCACAATCCGTGTCCTTCATCTTTCTGACATCACTGCAAATACATGTTACACTCTGCCTGTGCCCGATTTGGTATTTGCACATCAGCATGGTTTGTAGCGCACAAACATAGATGGTCGACAAGTATAATGTTCCAAGCTTTGTGAAGCAGTATATACAAATATAAAGGCTACATGAGATTATCAGTCATTTGGAATGAAACTAAACATAATTATATACATAACCATCTGCTCTAATGATTTGATTATTGATATGTAGGATTTAGCGTCCCATAACCACTATATGATTATGAGAGACGCCGTAGTGGAAGGCTCCAGAAATTTTGACCACCTGGGGTTTTTTAACGTGCACACAAATCTTACCATCTGCTCTAAAGCATTTAAATAGCTGCATCACTAAACATTCACTACGCATGAATCCAACACGTGTGTCAGATCTGTATAATTTCTTTTACAGTAATCAAATGTCGCATAGTATCTCCTACATTCGTAGCATCCAATGAAAAAGAGGAGTAAGAGTAGAAGGTGAAAGAGATTAATATAAAATGCAAATTCCTTAATATATATCTGGTAACGTATCATGTGATAATGCATCAGGTGAGGCGGTTGCCAGCCTTCGTTGCCAGGCTAAACATGTTTGTTACAATAAACCACCCCGAAATACTGATAGGCAGGATTTGCCATGCACTCACCACTGAGCCATGAGCCTTGTTGAACAAGTAGACAGCATACTCTCGGTGAATGTCCTCAGTTTCTGCCTTTGTTTCAATGGCCTTTTTCACTAGCCACTACAGGCAGAGAAATAGAGCAAAAGGACACATGTATTTTTTATTGCAGGAGTACGCTCTAATCCCCATAATTGAGAGAATTCTGCTGTACAGCCTTTACAAGCTGCACAAGTTTTGTGTGCAGGTTCATGTTATACACAAACATTTAAAAACGTAGCCTTTTTTTAATAAGTTATCGCCTGAGCTTGCACCTGCGGGACACGCAGGATATATACTGCAAATCACGTTTATGCAGCATAAAACTTCTCCTTCATGCACCCTCCTATATATTGCAGCCTTTTACCACTGTTAGTGCAGTGCATGCCACTTTTCACAGACAGATGATGATGACGAAATTTTGAAGGATTACGATCATTGTGTGACAAGCTGCCAAGCAGTTTATTCAAGGTAACCTGCCCCATTGCACCATTACACTCATTGACGATATATGAACATAAGTGTCCACAATGGATATGCGTGTTTTATTAGGTATAAATGTGTTTTATTAGGGCATTGGTATTGTCAGTTTCATTTACTTAATAGCTATGATGTGTTTCTAACCATGAATGCGCCATACCCACGGGTGGAGTGAGCAAAAGCCAAAACACACGAGGTTTATAATTAACGTGCACATGTAAGCTCAATTACATTGTCACAACTAACAAACATATAGTAATGCACATTTTTGGGCTGGGGTAAGGCTGAAAATGATGCCTACCTAAATGATTCTTTAACAAGGTCACAGTATTTTGCACATCTCAAAACCAGGAGCAAAAGGAGCTTTATCACTACTACATTTTTTATCTTTTCCGGTGTGCCCGTATGACATGTTGTGAAGTATACACGATTGTTAGGTACAATTTGTTAGAGTGTTAGAATTTCGTGCAGTTGTAAAGTTACGTTGGTGATTGGCTAAACACAATTTATCCAATGTTTTGATGACTGGTTCATATGAAATGACTCGCCCACCTTAACGGCGGCGTCAGCTTGAGCTGCAATCACTGAAAACAGAGAGAATGTTCACCGCATAATGCAACAACTCACTTGAATGACAGGAAATATGTGATCGAAGTCCGACCCTTGTATCTGATGGGGTTCGATCCTATGCGGACATTTCATTCGCAGCAACACTCGCACTATTTTCTCCGTCAGCGATCTGTCAAAGACACACAGTGTATTAATGCCACGAGTCGTTGTATGATTAGAATCAATTGGTTCAGTGACAAGGACTAGTCGAAAAACTTCACCTACATCTTTTGACCGATGCTGAGGTTTTCGTTAAATGGAAGGTCGACGTCGATATCCACAGCGCAGACTTCGATTGCCCACGCCATGCCACCGACAATCTAAAATACAAACGCGTTGAATGAGTTGCTAAAGGGTAGAACGCTTAGAAACGCGTAACAAGCACGCTTAAATGATGGGAAGTTTATTACCTTATCAAAAGACGATATTCCTTTAATTCGAGCACGAAAGTAACCGGCTGCAACAAGCAGCTCACTTATTTCTTGCATCTTGTCCTCTTGGTCGCCTTTAGTCTGCGTTGAGAGCCAAAATAAAAACCAAGGCAAACTTTTGGTGCATGTTTTATTCGCGGAAACATCATGCGCTAAGCGTGTTCGAGAGGGCGAGAACAAGCTTTCGCGAAGTAACGATCACAATGTAACGAAGTTTAGGATAACCAGGGCGTAAATTATCGGCACAAATAATTCGCCTCTAACCATCAAGCTCCGGTTGGTTACCTGCATGGGTGCTGAATCCATGGTGCACAACAGATGAACGAGAAGGTGGTGGTTTAAACTTTATTAAGACGACCTATACTTCGTTAAAGAGCATCAACTGATCCCAGCCGCAAATCTCCCGGCGAATGTAAACGCCCCTCGCAGCTCTAACATCGCTTCGTATCAACGACAACAACACAACTTGCGGTTGAGGGCGCCACGAATTGACAAAGAAAGACTCATACAAGAATTCGTGAAAAAATCGGTTTTGCGCTTGGAAGAGACTACAATATTGCAACACAAAGGCGAACGAGCGAAACATCAGAGTGCCGCATGTGGCAACTGTGACAACTCAACGCGAATGTTTCTCGCGGGACAATTAAAAGAAAAACAAGCGAGCCATGAACAGCGAAGCAAGGCCGGAAAACGGAACCGGCGCTGATGGTGCGACATCGAAGTCGGTCATGTGTTGGACGAGTGCGCTCCCATTGGACGCGGCATCGCACGAGCATGGCCCCAAGCGCTGATTGGACGTAGTCTATCGTGTGTTTTTGACTTCCCTACGTCTCCAGAGGGTAAAAGTGAAACATAAACAATGATACGAGCTGCGAAACGTGCTCGCCGAAGCGTCGCCTGCGCGATAAAGACCACGTAGAGTTGAACCCCGACATCGCGCGTGCGGAGTTCCCCGGCCAAAGGTAACTGATACTCTACGGACGGGCGAAGGGGCATCATCCGCGCGGTCAGTGCATCTTTGCGCCTACGGACGACTTCGCGGCGACGCGTCGTCCTGCTGACCCATTGTCAAAGCGTGTGACTTGTCAATCGCGCCACTCGACCGAGGTGAACGCTCAGGAGCCATCACGTCACCGAGAGCCGGATCCGAAGGACTTTTTCTCGCGCAGCACTGGGATGCCACAGATCGCGGGAAGCGCGCAGAAGCGTCTCGGTGGTGTGTGATCCGGCGGCAGCGGGCATTTCTTGCAACAACAAACATGACGGCCACGAAAAGCCTCCTGTGGAGAGTTTCGTTTCTCTTCTGCGTCGGTGTGTTCTTCAGTTTAATGCTGGACTTCTTTCAAATACAGTACCGCCTCTCGGCGTTCGAACGCAATCTCATCGGATCAGTCTTCATGTCTTCGCCGTGGTGGGTTCCCGCCATATGTGGCACAGCTGCGGGTGAGCCCTTTTCTTTATTTTCTTTTTTTTCAACTAGAAAGCCGCGTGTCGCCTAACCAAGCGACATATCACGTCATCGTAGTGTGGAATCCACTATTTAGGCCGAAACGATCGCATAAACGCCAGACCGCGAATAGCAAAGATAGCTTTTTTTTCGTTTCTTTCTATTCTTGCCAAGGCTCACGAATGGCCCATTGATTGCGTATTAGAACAAGTTTCTGCACTGAATTTGATTGAAAGCTGTACAGCTTAGATTATATTTCAGTTCACTTTTCTCAGTGGTCTCTAGCTTTTTGGCGCCTGCACTTATCTGTGTTTCACATGTCTGTCACGTAAACTCAGAAACATTGCTGTGTTTAGCTGATATTGACGCATTGTGAACATCACTTCTAGTATCCGTGGGCCTGCTGTATCCATGCCTGGACCACAAGCTTGGCGAGGAGACTATTCCCCACCACTGGTCCGACGTCATGAAGTGCATCGCGCTCTTCGTGGGGATCAATCAAGCCAGCGCTGTATCCTTAAATAACGTTCGTGCATGTATTGTTCTTCATTGATACATTTGACAGAAATATGTGGCTAGCTTGGCAACGTTCAGCATTGAGGCATGTGCTCTTTAACCTTATACGTCTTGACAAATATTTGCCAATGGTTTGTGTAACTACTGAACTTCAATATTTCATAGTTCGTCATAGCTAACGAGCAGGGCAAGACATATGCAATACCTAATGGCGCACTGTAAATCTAATTTGTGTAATTTGGCTAATTTGGCAAGCGGTATCAGTGTCACTACTACAATACATGGCCATTTTGTCAAGACAGAGCACACTGAATTTCATTTGACACACTGCAATATATGGGGTGAATGTTATATACTAGCTGGTGCAAATATTTTGCGACTTTACAACATCCTTTTGCATTTAACATGAACCAAAAGTTACCTTATTCTATAAAAATTATTTTGGTGGCATCACTTTCATTATGCCTGAAAATGCGATGGGCGCAAAGCGGGATTTATGATCTGATATGCATCCCACTGTTATTCTCATATAAATGAGTGCTTTGTGAGATTTGCCGACAAAAATGTTACATCAGTGCTTTTTGCTGCCTTGTAGCATCACTCTACTTCAATATTATCACAGGGGTAAGTGCTCATCTGATGAAGAATACTCTGCTCCCAAAATACACTAGCGTGTTAGATTGGCCAAGACGGTGCATCGATAATGTTCGCAGCAACGTGAACGCATTTAAAAGAAAACTTTGGCAGGTTGGTTATTTTATGGAAAGCCACAATAACAATAGCATGGAGTGATGCCAAAAAAAAGTAAATTCTGGTGAAATAAGGTGGTTAAATTGATTAACATTTTAACAGAGCAGTATTATTGCCAAATGAAGCCTCAAGCTCTATTTGCCCTTGACTGAGCTGTGTACAGAAAATTGAGCTGCAGAGTGACTGGCAACCCGCACTCTCTCTAGTGCTTCTGTCTGTGAGCCTGTGGTGGCTGTGCGACCGTACGCAAGGTGGCTTTGGCCTCAGCATCCTTACGGCACTTGTAGCCACTTTGGTGGCCCACTTTCTTGTCTATTACAGGATTGGAAGGTAAGCATTTTCTCCCTCTATGGAGTGTGTTGGGGTGGTTTAATATACAGATTCAAGCGTTGGCTAGTGTGGTATAGTCAATCACAAAGTAGGTTCGGGCAGGTTGAAAAAAAGAAGGATTTGCAACTCTCAGTGTGCAGAAAATTTAGTGTGTTTGGTTGGTTGTCATCTCAGAGGCTGTTGGTGCATAGGCCATCGCATGGAATCCGAGTTGATTACATGGCTATTCCATAGAACGCTTTTCAATCTTCAAGTGGTGTGCACCTTGGTCACTGCATTGTAGCAGTCAGGAACATTCAAACCCTACTTCAACTGTAACATGTGTGACACTAAACTCCAGCTCACTACGGTGTGACAAAAGCCTCTTGACAAACTGGATGATGAAACCATGACGGTCTTCTCTAGGCTTGATTTCCTTGGTACAAACTTCAAGGCATAGCAGCAGTACAAGGTTCCCCTACTGTCAAAAACTGCCTTAATTTTGAAATAATATGATGATGCCACACTTTTTGCATCTTGATACTGTTTAATGCATGTTTAGAAGTGAAGCATAACCACCAACAATATAATTATTCACTGGAATTCTTGAGAAGTAATGTTTAATAACTTATTTCATCCTTCTCGAAGTGCTAGTACATGAAAGCACTGTAAAAATAAGAGCAATTCGTCTCAGTAAAGCTATTTGTACTTACTTGAGAAAGCTATTATTGAGAAAGCTAATATTGAGAAAGCTATTATTGTACACTGTGCTGTGCCCTTGGTGGCATCGGTATTTCCACACATTAATTCTAGCATCCGAAAACCAAGGATTGTGTATTCGTTCTCTTTCATACTGCCAGCTCGCATGAGATCATGTGCTAGGCGACACCTACATGCAAAAAACATAAAAGAAAGAAAGAAAAACGTTCCACGCTCACCGAAATGGCAACAGGCAGTGCTGACTGATGCTAATACATTTGAATGCACATAAAGTGGACGTGGGGATGGCTGCCACCATAGCTCAGTAATACAGCATCAGACGCATTATTCAAAGGTTCGGATCCTGCCGGTTGCAAGTTATCTTTTCGTCTACTTTTCTTTCTTCAGATTTACATTACAATTACTTCTAATAACATCCCTTAAACTTTCCTTGGCATCGTTGTCTATTAGTTATAATTGATATTGTGACGATCCTGAGTGTTATATGAGGTAACTGCCTTTGATCATTTCTTGGTTCTGCAACTTCCTGCAAGTGGTAAGCTGTTGATGTTGCATCGGCCAATCGCAAGCCGCATGTTCCTTGTGACATTCAAATCCTGTGCAATCGACCAGGCTGTCGCTTAGTCGTGCAGTGAACCGAGTTAGTTGCTTCAAAACATTTACAATGCATATAGTGATGCCATTCCAGCTAGTCTACGGTCGAATAATTACCACACCATTAGATGCAATGCTGCCTGTAAGCAACAATACAGAGCACAAGCCTGGCATCAGCGAGTTCATTCAGCGAGCCGAAGAAGCACATCAGTTGGCGCGACATCACATAAAACAACAACGACCCATTGATGCAAACTGTTACAACCTCCGGTGGAGCGGAGTCGACTATGCACCAAACGACCGAGTTTGGATTTGGACTCCCGTGCGGACGCCTGGCCTCTCCGAAAAGCTTCTGCGCCGCTATTTTGGCCCTTACCGAGTCCTTCGTCGCGTCAGCTCCTTGAACTAGGTACGAGGTGTCACCGGTAGGACAAGTGAGCTCATCAAGATGCCGAAGGAGCACAGCAATCGTGCATGTAGTCAGAATGAAGCCATACTATGACAGGCAATGAACATCGAACTACACACACCCGATCATAAGGAATACCTATTTCTCCAATGTAAACCACGCATTCAGACCATGTCAGCAACACTGCTTTTACGCATCGGGACGATGCGTTCTTGGAGGAGGGATAGTGACACAAGACAGACGCAGTATTCAAACTACGCGCGCTAGTTCGTGCGCCCCCAAGTGACCAGAGGCCCGATGATGAGACAAGAAAAGGCCGTGACGGCACGCGCCTCCTCAGCACGGGATTTTGACGAGAAAGAAGTGGTGCACCGCTCGAGGGCTTCTCCGAGATTGATTCCTTTTGGGGATCGCCTATTAGAAATGCTGCTACATTTTCCTTTACTTTTCGGGCACAAGTTAGCCCCAATAAATAGTTATTATTACGCCATCTGGATTGTGAGTAACAATATGTTGCCATCACATGCGGGCATGTAAACTTAATTGCCCGAAACATGGTGTAGTTAAAATCAGTCCAAGTTTGGCTGATGTTAGCAATGAGATTTTTTGGTTGTATGTTTGAGTTTACTTTAACTGAACACTTGAAACATTCTCAAAATCTGTTTCGCTCTTTAGGTGTTCGGAGAAAGATTTGGCCTTTGTAAGATCCTGGCTTCCCTGTGTGTTCTTCTCGGGAGGCATCACAGTTGGAAACATTGGCCGGCTGCTTGCACTGGTAAGGACACTGGGAATCCTTAAGTTTTTTTTTTTTTTTCCAAATATTGCGACATGTGTAGTCGCCAGCCTGGCATTTTGCTAGCAGTGGCGCAAAAGACTTCAGATATATAGGAAAGAGTTAGCGATGAACTGAAATGGACACTACAAAGAAGAATTATTTCACTTACGTTATTTTGAATTGCGCTGCAGCTCTAAACATGGACACTGCTGTTGCCTCAACAAGGCTCTTAGCAAACCAGAAAATGTGCATGATGAAAAGACGGGTAGCAACGCCTTATTGGAAGCTTCTGCCCTAACTCACCCGGACGTCAAAGATTTTGACTGCGCCTGCCTGAGCTATCGAACACTCTATCGGTAAATACGAGTTACATCGTGTTCCAGGGAACAAGATGCTTGTCATGGCAGGTATCGGCAACTTTAATTAAGCCAGTGTGGCAAGAGTGCAAAATTGATACTTCACAATATGTGGCATCAGACTCATGTTCAGGTGCTGGAGCTTGAAGCAAAAAAAAAAATCTAAATAACCGAAAATTTCCCAATTATTTGCTCTTATAATAATGAACCTAGGATCAAGACGTACACATCTACAGAGTTACCTTAGTCCGTGCCCTAGTCTATATTGATTAAGTATTTCTCTCTGTTGTCCTTTAACTTATAACCATACGCTGTGCACTTTTGCCTCATCGCTTGGCTGTTCTCTAAGTGGGACACTTTCTTTCTGCAGGGAGAGTCGTCTGACGAACCTCTTACCTCCAAGAAGCACCAAGAATGAAGCACATTGCATCATTTCTTTCTTGGGACGGCTTTCTTTTTTCCGTACCTTGCCAAGGGTCTGCAATGAAGCACATGACATCAGCTTGCTGTGCTGGTTCAGGAGTATGTGAAAGCTATCACTAAATGACCATCTGACACTACCACTTACTTCTACAAGCAGCACAACTGCCAAGCTGTGTGTGTCTATAGGCTCGGCGGAAAAGAAAAAGAGCGTGTATCTGTGATGCTGACTTTTTTACTGACTGTGCGGGGTGACTGTGCGGAGACTGCCTTCATGCTGTTCGACCTTTGTGCGCGGACTGAGCTGTGTTAAAGCAGCACTGTGCATCGTGACTCTCGTGTAATTCTGCTGTTTTGTTTGCACAGCTTTTTTTTTCTGCCTATATTGATGTTAGTGTGTGTCCAGTGACCAAAGGAATTGTTGGGGCAGCGTCCTTGCATCTGTACTTATTCTTGTTTTGCTTTATTGTTCTGCCTAGAGTGTGCCTAAGGAAATGTATTGGCTGTAACAAGTGTTGCATCTAAAATGTCTGTGTATTTAAATGTCCTGTGGGTTCGCATGAGATGATCTGAAATGATGTAAACACCTGATGATCAATTTTTTCTGGCTACAGATTTGCTTGGCTGATGGCTGACATCTGTGTGCTGGAGACAGAAATCTAGCATTTAGAAACATTTCGATTTCTAGATAAGCAAGCCTATCTCTTTCCTGTACGGTAATAACATTTGGGTGCTACATTTTTTTTTGTGTGGCCTACATTTACACGTCTGTTGGCATATGTGTACTGCCTTTCCTTAAACGTTCTTACTTGATCACTCGGAGAAAAATTTCTCTGGTATGTTACAAAGAAGTCTCAATTTCACTGCCTCTTGTTTCCAAACATGGTAGCTGGGCTCAGTGAAATGAACAAAACCAAGGTTCTTGCCTGTGGTACTGTGTCCAATAAGTGAGAAGCAAAGAAGGAACAAGTGCATTACAGCACTGCAAGTCTACTGTGTTTGGCTACAAATTGAGCTTGTTGGTTGTTTCAAGCACTTATTCTTACCCTTTGGAACTACCACAGAATAAGGTTATCACCTATGGATTGTCGACTTGCAAGTAAATTTCTGTCCATGGCTCTTGATGGTCCAATTTCCATTTTCAGTGCCTCGAGCAATCTGATCGTGAGGTGCGTAATAATCTTTGAATTAATTTTAGCTATGACTACGCTGTCTTTTCTGTGTTTGTGTGTGTTGTGTATTTAGCCATGTTTATCCAATCGGGTAATCGGTGCCATTTCTCGGCTCTCTGCACTTTTTGTTGTGCATTTTCTATTTGTCCTATCCCATTCTTGTGTATTGAATGAAAAGAGTGTTTTCCAGCTGCTGAATGTGTGGGCACGCACAGGTTAGTTGAGTATGTGGGCCCGCAGAAACTGCTTTATGCCCCTGTCTTTCACATTTGTGGAGTTCATTTTAACGTGACAGCTTCTCTATGATCAGAACCCATACTTATTGGCAGTACAGCAACATGTACGTCCTGACGTGTATACGTGTGCAATAACGGACACTGTTTAGTCGCTTTAAGCATGCACAATACGTTCCCTCTCGCGACCTTTTTGCACAGAATAAGCAAGCAATACTTTTTCCTATATATATATACTGAAGTTATTGATGGGAACATTGTACAGCCTTTACCTGCTTTTGTGTTGTACTATTTATCCTATCTGCTTTACAGCAGCTTTTTTTTTTCTTCTTGTAGTATTTCTCTCATTTCAATGCACCCCTGTTCATTAATAATTTAATACACTCTTATAACCCTGTATTCTGTACTATACCTGTGAGAATTGTCTATAATGCAGTGTACTGCTCTAAACTCTACCATTTAGATTATAAGATTCGACGATCTGTCAATTAGTAATAGTGTCCCTATATTGATATCCCACTAGATACGAATGAGCTATTTACACTGAAATGTTTTGCTGCATCACGCATGACACTCGCTTCTCAATTGAAATATAATTTGTTGAATTTAAATTTGAATTTACCACCCCTTGCTCGCTCCTATGTGGCTTGCAGCACCTTCATGCCGGCCAACTCCATTAAACTCGTCGCATTATTTATGTGTTCCCCATCTGTACATTCATGTCTCGTGTATGACAAATTTTGTTGGCGGCAGTAGAGTAAAATGTTTTTCCATCTTGGTGCCATATATTAAATCAATTTTGAGTGTTGATTTTTTTCTGTACCAATACAAACCAGAGAGAATGCAATACTATCTGCAGGCCTGCAATAGTTTAATAAAGTTTGCATGCCTACTTTCTGGCGATTTGGTGATTTTCACTGTTGCATGTGCAATAAAATAACAAAAAATGTGCCACATGCGTTATAGCTTTTGGCCACCGCTCTTCATTCATACTCATAGAGGTCATGCCTGACTACATTAATTGGAAAATACCAGACGTACCCTGACAGACGCTATAATAACAGCACTATCTACTGATGAAGCTTGTACACCTTTCTTTAATTAGAGCTTGGGATATGCCTGATTAATGCCCTCAGGATTGTAGTGAACCCATTTCGTGAAAAGCACTAGGAACGCTGTTTGCACGTAAAGTCCACATAGCCACGTCTAGAGAGAAGTGCTCACATATTTGTATGAAAGGCCTTACAGGGCTGGTCTGATACCCATCTCTTGGATGAAAAAATTTGTGAACAGGGGTTGTGTCGAGCCAACGTTTTAACAAGGAGACTTGTGTTCCTGCAGTTCTCTTCTAGACTTCAGGAGGACAAGTCCGCTTGTTGAAATATCGGCTCAACACAACCCTTGTTTGCAGATTTTTTTCATCACAAGCTTCCATCTTCCCCTTCCTGCTGTTTTTCCATCTCTTGAAAGGTGTTTGGCTTTATGAGGTGTGAATAAACATTTCCAGATGTATAAATGGCATGTCACAGAGGATAATGGCTATTCCAATTTCTTGCTCAACATTACGAAATAAATATGCGGCCCCAAAAACGGGGACAGATGGAAAAAAGAGGTACGAGACCACTAGAGCTGATTTGAAACACCTATCTGTTTTTGGCCAAGCTTCTGTGCTCATTGCTCAAGAGATTATATGTTGTGGCAAATAGCATTTGATTTGTAACCTTTGCAGTTGCACAACATGAATCAGTGCCCTAGCTCAGCACTTTTCGTGGTAGAAAAGGACAATAACCATGGCAAAAGTGGTCATCCATGGTCATCATCTTGCTGAAATTCGCAGGCGTAGCATTATTGTACCACTCCAGTGATGCAAGCAGATGCATACCACCTTATATGGGCTTGTCAAGGGTTACAGCCAGAACGCTCCTATCCCCTCACCTCCTGCAAGCCAGCTTTCACTAAAGCGACACAACTAGTTACAACTGCTGCATACATGACAACACAGGACACTACATCACTTCATACACCATAACGGCCTAACCACACACATTGAATACCCATATACGCAAAAAACTATTATGCCTTAAGGGTAAGCATATGTCGTAATAAAAAAAATTATACAATTGTCACAAATACTTGTTTCTTGGTAGCCAGTAGATTAACATAAATTGTGAGGGTGTTTCTTTCTCGTCTTTCTTGTCCCCTTCCTTTATCCCCCAGTGTAGGGTAGCCAACCGGATGTCTTTCTGGTTAACCTCCCTGCCTTCTCCCTTTTTGTTGCTTCCTCCTCCTCCTGAGGGTGTTATGTCCAAACACCATGTAGTCAATATATTAATGCATTGGCAACAGAGACAATTTTCGTCTTCAAATACTGTAACCTCGATGTTACCACATGTACAGTTTTCAATAATGCAGCAACATATTCTCAAAAATGCCTATCGGACCAATTATTTGTCAACAATATAAATTCGCAAACACTTTTACCTTTATAAGAGTTCAAAGGTTTTGCTGGTCACAGCATTTTTCAGAGGAGCGTACCGAAAGAGTTATACTACGACTTATTAAAAAGTAAAAGAGGCTATTTTGGTGGCAACATTTTTCTTTGTGATGTTGCATAGCGCGCGCTAGATTAGTTCTGTTGATTGCTTCCAGTGGGCGCCACTGTAGAACAAAGGCTGCTCTGTGGCGCACGCCCATTTTTTTGCATTCTTTTTTTTACATGCTCGCTCGTGGCGGAAAGCAAGCTGGCATTTAGAGAACAATGTCACAAACGGTGACAAGCAGGCGGCGGCATGACGAACAATGTATACTTTTTTTTTCTACGCACATCGCTAGTCGCTACATGTCGCGCAAGAACGCGCATTTCGAAAACATTTAAAGGGGCCCTGCAACACCCTTTGAGCATGGTCAGAAAATGCTGCCGATTGGTCGTAGAGGCTCCCGAGAACACGTGAGCCAAATATTATAGCGTAGCATGCGGCCCGAATGCACACTAAATTATCAAAGCAGCTGAAAATTGATTTCTCTTTTCTCGACAAATGACGGAGGAAACTAAAAAATCCCTCGTATGAGGCCATCTATCAGCCATTGGCTGATTTGAACATGGCGCGCTCAGTCGTTACTGGGATCACCGCGAGAGGCCGCGACTTGTCCACGCGTACACGCGCGATCACACTGAAAAAACCACGTATGCAAAAAAAAAAAAGAGTCATGAGGTGCGCGTGACGTATTTCCTTTGCCTATGCCACCCTTCCCTGTTTAGCTTCCAGCGCTTTTGTCGGGACAAGATAACACAGAATGCGATTACAACGTGAGACAAACCTTTGTAACTTCGCTCGTACTAGACGGATTCTTAAAATTTTGGCGGCGTTGAATTAGTGAGGTAGTAAGCTCTTTTAGCGAATCCATTCCATAGTTTCTTGAGAAAGTGTTTCAAGGTCCCTTTAATGCTGCAAAACACATTTTACCAGCCAACTATGTAAGTGGTGGGGTAGTGGAGCGAACTATCATATCAGGGGCGCCCAATATATACCTGTTGCTTCAAGAAATGCGTCTTAAATACTAAAACAATTCGGGAAGAGATTTATTAGCTCGCTGTTTTCACAGTTGCTGTTTCTGCAACCATAGACTCGGTGCGCACGAGGAGGACAGGTAGGGGGGGGGGGTGCCCCCTCCCCACATAAGAGCGGGGAAGCAAAATCTGCGCATCATAGATTGACTTAAGGGGCGAAAAGTCTGTCCCATACACTGACGTATTAGGGAGGGGGGCGCTGCGACGAACCTTTCCTCCCCCCCCCCCCCCTGAAGGCAAATCCTGCGCAGACCTATGACTCTAGCGGCAGGCATTTTAAGATGGTTAAATACATCATTTAGGACACTAATTAACGAGGCTTGATAAATTATCTCTGAAATAAGTAGAGGGTTTGCGAGGTTATGTCGAATTGGAGAATCGAAGTACCTCATGCAAAGAACCCATTGCAACACTCATATTTCAAAAAAAAAAAAGAACGCCCTGTAATAATAATTGCGGAATGAAAACAATTCTACCCAATGCAGCAGTGAAACGGAAACACGGAAGCATGCAACTGCTTTATTCTTCTGATACGCCCAGAATGCGCGAGCCTTGTTATATCAACCATCAACCGACTTCGTCGTGTCTTTGTTGTGTGGATGCGCTGGCTTCGCTTGTAATTACACCATGCATGATGCACATACTTTACTGAGCGTCAAAGAACGACTCCTCTGTGGTCGCCTTTAGCAACAGTATAGTGACATCACTCTACTCGTCTTAGAAGTGTGGCAGCTTGGGCTAGTTGGTATGGCATGACGATAGTTATAGCGCGAGAACAAAACGACGACACAGAGACAAGAAGGAGACGAAAGACACGAGCGCTATTTTTTCTGTTTGTTGCGCTCTTCTGTGCTGTGGTTTCGGTTTTGCCGATGAGCTTGGGTGAATTTCATTACGCCGTAATAATTAGGTGAGGCCGCCTTTTCTACACATCAAAGCTGTTATGGTTCTTCGCATGAAGAACTGTAATTCTACCACTTGACATAACCACTAATTAAGGAGTTAATTTAACTTTCCTTATTACGGTCCCAAATGATGTATCCAGCCAACTTAGGATTCCTGCCGCTACAAAAAAGCAATTGTGAAGAGAGCGAGTTAGTATCACATTTTCCGATTTTCGAAGAATTCGGACTTATTTCTTGAAACACCTATATCTAAATGCGTGAGGCATGCGTAGCCACTTAAACGCGCATTCAAGTTTACTTGCACTGACGCGTCATTTATTATTAAGTAATACATTCGGGTAATTTATCCAAGTGCGGCAAATTCGACACTTCGCCTTCCGCCCTTAACTGGCAAGAGCTGCCCGTTGCGCAAGCTCAAACCACTGTAAACTTGCACGATCTACCGGTAGTCTACTCGCTTCTCCGCAAGACTTTTGCGCAATGTACAAAGGCATCACGCAGGTGGTTCGTATCGCAGAAAAAGCACAGCGCATCGCGGGGACAATGCTCTGCGGTGTGTTCCCTGCAGCAGCAGTGGTTGCGCGACAACACCATTAACTGCGTCACCTCTGTGCCGATGGAAAACTTGACCGCAGTTATGTCTGTGAGTGCGCTGCTGACAGCGGCGGCTTTAAAAAGCCCTGTTCACACTGAGGAATACGTCTACGCTGATAGGCGTGCCGACCGGGAGGAGGCGGTTAGCGGGACGGAGGGGCATTCCCCCTGGTTACCCAAAGGGGTAACCCAGAATCTGTGAGCTCTGTGTGCACGCCTGTGTCTACGCTATTTGCAGAAAAAGAGATACCGTGAGTATTGCGGTCAATGAAACAAAGCATAAGTATGCCGAACAATGTCAGAGGCTCGCTAAAGCTGCACAATGAGTTGGCGGGTGCGCGTGTTCGTGTTGTCCACCCTGTCCCAAACTGACGCTATTAGGACCATTTTTAATTCGATTACACATGAAACATGGAAGCCTTGCATCCCTAAGCAAACTTTTCCATCACGTGCACTCAAATACCGAAATTCTCGTGTCGAGGAAAGGTTTTAAATTGATTCCAGTCCCAATTAGGAGCGTTCTCTTTCATCAGATCATATTGCCGAAAGGAGAAAAAAGGAGAAAAGAAGAAAACAGACGTACTCACCGTCTTTATCACAGGCAGGGCGGGGGCGCAGCATAACACTCGACACGCCGTCCACATCACCGTCCACTTCCCTCGACAGGCCACAAGGCAGTGAAAGGTCTCTCGTGTTTCTTGGGGAAGACGGGTTTGTGTGAACGCCTCTGACTTGCAGTGGACACGCTGCAGTGAATTTACTGTCTGTCTCTCCCTTTTCCTTTTCTTCTCTCTTTCTCATCTTTCTTGTCCCCTTCCCTAATCGCCCAGTGTAGGGTAACCAACCGGATGTCTTTCTGGTTAACCTCCCTGCCTTTCTCCCTTTTTTTTTGCTTCCTCCTTTCTTCCTTCGACATGCCGTAATATCGCGTGCCTGCAGCAGTCGTGAACAGGCAACGCAACAAGTAAGGAAGGTGGTCACTGACACTAAGCATACAGCTGCTCCCAGCGTGCCTCTCATTGCTCAGGTGGTTTTTTTTTTTTTTGCTTGCTCCGTGTCAAGTTTTGATTTTCCCAGTATAAGGTTGGTTGGCTTGTTGGTTCCTAAAGGAAATGGCTCAACCCACCACGGGACCATGAATCGTGCGGCAGTGGAACTTTGGAAAAGGAAATAAAAAAACAATATCAAGGGCGGCGGAGAGGCCTGAAAAGACATTCATTTAGGTAAACGAAAACATTAGTTGTGCTAAGCTTATGAACTCTTATAGAGGAAAAGTAATAAAAATACAAATAATGAGAAATATAGAATAAACGCCGCGGCGTGCATCACGACTGGCTTGATCTTCCTCTGCAGACAAACCACTCTGTCTCTCATCATTGAGCGGGAAAAAAAATCAACGCGACAGACAATCACACGGGCGCAAAGGACAAGTGCTATACTCGTGCAGATAACGCGATGTCGCAGTTTTAATGCCGACTGCGACAGTCCCACTTCAACGCGCACAAAATGCAGAAATTAACGCCCTTGTAGGCTAGATGTAGATGCACGTTTAAGAAACAGAGGTGCATGGTGTAAAGTGAGTTCGAAAGCTTCCCATTTCCGGTCTCGTTTTCGTATCGTGGTTTCGATATTCAAGACAGCAGAATATACCTATACTCTTAAAGAAGAACATCCTTTCAGAGCTTCGACCGTGTCGCTTAATTCGAGAAATCACTAAAGTGAATATCCTCCTTTTTAATTTCTTTTTTTTTCGGGAACAAGTGTGGTGGTTCGTAAAAGAACCCATGAATGTCTCGCCTGTGAGTGATGATGATGATGGTAGATTTATGTGGCGCAAGGGCAACTCAGGCCAAAGAGCACCAAACACAGGGTTTTTCGTCGGTTCAATTATAGATAAAAATCTACTCATGGTGGCAAAAATAAAAGAGTGGGGCATAGGGATTAAACTTAAGTGCAATGACTATGTGTGATGAGTTTAAAACGGTCTAAATTTATGGGTTTTAAAAAAGTCACGCAGTGGCGGCAGTGGTCCTTGTCAGGACGAGGAGTGCGTGCTGCATGACATTTGGTAAAGAAGTCTCAGCGGTGCTCTCATGATTGAGAGAGGGCTAAGATTAGTGAGAATATGTAATGGGATGCAGGAATTCAACATCAGCTAAGAACTTTAAAACTACTTTTGTGGGAAACATGGGATCGTCACCAAGAAAAAATAAAGGGTGAGGTGGTATGTGGCATTTGTATAGCTTTGGGAAGTGACGCAGTCTTTCTGGTTCAAGGTACGGGCACATAATTAAAACGTGAACGACAGATAGCACATCACCACATTTTTCACAATGTGGTGCTGGAGAGTTGCTTAAAAGGTGCGAGTGTGTTGCATGTGTATGACCGATCCCGAGTCTGCACAGCGCAACCTTTTGGTGCCTGTTACGTTTTTCAAGAGCATATCTACCTATGCTTGGCTTTAATGTGTGCAATTTGTTTTCAATTGCTGCGTTCCATTCTTCTTGTCATTAATTGCCTACGCATTCGGCTTTTGGTTAGCGGCCTCAAGTCCTCATATGGGACGACGACTACGTCTACTGTTGGGCGGAGGGCAGCGGACTTCGCAAGTCGGTCCGCTGCCTCATTGCCAGCTGTTGCAGTGTCCCGGAATCCAGCATAACGTGATTTCAAGCTTGGATCTGTAGGCTGACATGAGGCAGTTTAGAAGGGTATTAGTCACTGGATTTTTATGTGTCCTTGCGGAAGACAACGCAGTCACTGCGCTGAGGGAATCTGTGTATAAGATGGAGGCTGGTTCTTTCTTCTTTAAGATGTGCCTTATAGCTAGCAGTATGCCATAGCACTCAGCAGTAAATATGCTGGTATGTTCATTCATTGTTGCACATTCAGAGTACGCTGGGCCATATGCAGCACATGTGACGGCTGAGGACTTGGAAGCATCAGTGTCGTATTCAGCACACCTGTATTTTGCCTGCAAGTACATAAGATGCTGATCGAGTGCGACTGGGAGGCCATGCTTTCCTACCTCTAGGAATGACAAGTCCCAATTGATAGCCCGCGTTTCCCATGGTGCCACAGTGTACTTGTGGGAGCTTAGTTGAAGATTGGAGACGGGTTTATGCAGATTTGCAAAGTGTGAGGCCACTCTGATGGGATACGTTGGCGTATAGCTGATGGTCGTTTCAAAAACAGGTGGATGTTTGATGTATCCTGCAATAGCTCGCGAGATGGGTGGTCGACATGGGAAAGCACCTTGGTTGCATACTTGATGCTTGTGAACTGCCGTCGTCGTTCTAATGACCACCGATCTGTTTCAACATATAGGCTGGCTGTTGGGCTGGTTCGGAAAGCACCACTAGGCAGACGAAGCCCATGGTGATGTAATGGGTCGAGTATCTTAAGTGCGGATATCGATGCTGATTCGTATACAACCAAGCCATAATCAATACGTGAGAGCACTACACTACTGAAAATGTTTAATAGACAGTCACGGTCTGCACCCCATGACTGATGCGAGAGAATATTGAGCAAGTTCAAGGCTTTCAAGCATTTCAGTCGCAGCTGCTTGATGCGTGGGACAAAGCTGAACTTTTCATCCATCACAACACCTAGAAATGTATTATCCTTCTTTGTAGAAATGGTGTGTCCGTTCGTTGAAATGTTGGGGGACGGCCTTATGCCACGTAGTTTTGAAAAGAGTAGGCAAACAGTCTTGTCACAGTTAAACTTAAAACCATTTTTGTCTGTCCAGCTTGATAGCTTATTTACTGCCAACTGAATCTGACGTTCGCAGATGGCTAGGTTGCGCGATTTGAAGCTGATCTGAATGTCATTCACATATACAGAGTAGGAGATTGTTTTAGGCAGTATAGTGCTTATGGAGTTCATTTTTACGATGAATAGTGTGCAACTAAGAACGCCGCCTTGGGGGACACCATTTTCCTGCGTAAACCGCTTTGAAAGGACATTTCCAACACGAACAACGAACGTACGTTCAGAGAGGTAGCTTTCAATTGTATGCAGCATGTTCCCTGACACTCCAAGAGATTGCAAGTCACGGAGAATGCCATAACGCCATGTCGTGTCATAAGCCTTCTCCAAGTCGAAAAATACAGAAAGGCAGTGTTGTTTGTGAATGAAGGCATCCCTGACGTAGGATTCGAATGCTACCAGTTGGTCAGTTGTCGACTGGCCTGATCAGAATACAGCTTTACGACGGCCAAGGCGGCCATTATATTCAAGGTAATACATGAGGCGGCGGTTTACCATTTTTTTCAAATACCTTGCACAAGCAACTAGTCAGGGCGATAGGCCTATAACTAGCAACAAGTGTGGCTTCTTTTCCTTGTTTGAGGATGGGTATGATAACTGCCTCTTTCCAGGCCTTGTGTATAGGCACCCAGAGGACCATACGCTGTTGAACAGCAAGGGAATGACATCAAGCGTGTGTTCGTGTAAGTGTTTCAGCATGCCATATGTAATCTTGTCTGGGCCTGCTGCTGAGTTGCCACATGTTGCCAGCACTGCCTTCAATTCGTCTATGGTAAACAGAGTATTGTAGCCTCCAGCAGATGGCCTTCTATCACGGATAGGCTTACGTTCCTCAGCAAGCTTGTGTCGTTTAAAGGAGTCTGTTAAATGTGCTGAGCTGAAGATGTATTCAAAATGTTGGCCTGTGGCATCTGCCTGGTGTTCCAGCGTATCACCAGCAGTACTGACGAGAGGGACCGGATGAGTGTTGTGCCCTTGAAGTGCTCTTATTCTGTTGTACACGCTATGCGTATCAGTATAGGAGTTAACTGACGAAAGAAAGGACTGCCAGCTCCCCCACTTTGATTCTCGTCGGATACGCCTGCCATTTGCTTTTGCACGCTTGAAATTCATCAAATTCATCAGGTTGCACGATTGCACATCAGCTGCAAGGTACCTGCGAAATTTCGACCAAGCTTTGTTTTGGTTCTCACGAGCTTTTTTGCACTCCGCATTCCACCAGGGCCGTCGTTTGTTTCGCGTCTTGTCAGATGTCTGTGGGATCGATTGCTCTGCGGCCTGTATATGAAGTGCGACCAATGCTTCACAGTCATCAATGTCTAGGTTTTCAATCGAAGCCTCGTTATCAGTTCTGTAAGTTCTCGGAATTTTATCCAGTCAGCATCCCGTTCTCTAAACCTGAATACATTTGTAGTCGTCTTACCTGTACTTCCCGTGTGTTTTAGACAGACAGGAAAATGATCACTTCTGTAGAGATTATGAATAACAGCCCCCTCTGTGGTTGCCACAAGTGAAGGAGAGCCGATGGCAAGATCTATGGCTGTGTATGAGTTGCGCGCTGCGTTAAAGTGTGTTGGTTCTTTTTTGTTAAATATACAATATAATATTTTATAATATAATATATATAATATAATATAAATATACAATATAATATTTTTGTTAAAGTACAACAGGAAGTTTTCGATTAGGGAGCCTCGAGAATCTGTCCATCTGCATCCCCATAGGGGGTTGTGCGCATTAAAATCTCCAACCAGGAGGAATGGATGCGGGAGCTGGTTGACGAGAGTTTCAAACTCTTTAGTAGACAGGTGGTAGTCTGGAGGGATATATAATGAGCACACAGTTGTCATTCGTCCAAAGGTAAGGGTTCGTATCGCCACTGCCTCTAAGTCAGTAACCATCTAGTGAGGCTTTGAGGCAGGAGTTTGACGAGAAAGCTAATTATTTATTTATTTTCAAAATCCCAGTTTCGAAAGCATATGTCCGAAATAACCGCTGGCTAAAGGACGAGTTTACTGCTCTCTCTCATATTGTTCATGACTGTACTACGTTAAACGAACAAATGAAAGGCCCGATTATTTTCTGTCAAACGAAAACGGATTCCGAGATATTCTTTTTTTTTAATTTGGGCATGCATTTAGAAGTCATTATTTGCTATCTTTCGCCAGCATCTTTCCAGACCACTGCGACAGACGTGCAATGTCACAACAAAGCACTTTATCTCTTTATAACAACATCATACATAAAAAATGTGGCACTGCGAAATGCGCGAGGTGCATAGAAATTAACGCCATATAACGGACACCATGGTCTGTACAGCATTGCTAACATTGTACGTGACATGAATGTAGGTTAATAAAGAGCAGGCCATATAACTAAGTTTGAAAATTTTCAATGCAGTTACCGCAATAGATAACGAGTCAAAGCGAATTGCCGGTATTCAAAATACATACTATAGAAAACGTTTTGCGACTTTTTGAACGTAATAATTTGCCTCTGCATAGTTCTCTAAATAAGTCCGTCAAAGGAGTCTTCTCCGCATTTCAAGGATTCGTGCGGAGAAGCAGAAAGCTGGAGGAGTTAGAACATGCTTCTTGCGTCATCTGTCAAACTTAATCCGCACTACATACTCCATCGTGTATGTAGTGTGGTTAAGTTTAACAGATGACACACACACACATACACACACACACACACACACACACACACACACACACACGTGTGTGTGTGTGTGTGTGGGGGGGGGGGGTTATACAGCTTCAATGTAAAATAGCTATGCCGTATAAGCGAGTTTTCGCACATTCTGTAAGTACTCCACTGCTTAGTAAATAGGCTAAAAGTAATAAAACTGATTGAGCCGTATCCATGTTACGTATCCACGGGCGCTTATATCTGGACACGCATGTTTTCTTTGCAGTTCTCCTACATCGAAGTTCGGCCGCCACGGCCAATAATCAAACCCACGCCCTTGACCTCAGTAGCGCGACAAGTTACTCGCTAAACTACAACGGGGGACACTACTAGAAAATGCAAGTATGTATATTTGCTCGACGTTAGTAATAACTAGCATCCTGCTCATGTGGTCGCTTTGGAGTAAGAACGCAGCCACACGTAGCTAAACGATGCAATCTGCTTTCGTCGCCGAAGCGGTCCAAACTACCCATGTTGACCTACACTGTGAAGCCTGCAAAGTATGACGTGTGGGTAAGAAAAACTACAGATATTTAGTAATTGTTACTTTTAAAATATCGATAAGATACCTAAATTAAAACTCTGATTACGAGAGAAAGCGATAGTTTATTAGATGGCGGAGAGTTTGGAAAAGACCTTTTCCATAGCGGCTCCCTGGTCATCGCCATAGTCCTCTCTGGGCTGTTGTTAACATGCGCGACTCCCCACGCAGGATGCACTGCCGAGGCTGTGACATCGGTTTTTGTGCTAGCTAGCGCAACAGCCCAGACATGAGGGATCTTTCTCTCCACGAAAAAAGTCTATAGCAGGGAAACGGGAAAGATACAAAGAGCGATCACAGATGATGGCGACGGGTACAGCCTTGAAAAATTAGTTTGTCGGCTTTTCGATATAAATTACGTACGCAAAATGACTTTTAATTGATAATCACGTTTTAAATTGGCCATCTTGAATTCTGACGGGAAGACTTTACCGGCTTTTCTTTGGTCGGATTTTGGCAGAGAACCAACTGCGACGCTCCGTCGCCACACAAAAATAGTTTCGCAGTGAAACAAAGAAACGAAAAAAAAGAAGCGAGAATAAACCGGTTTTTTTTTAAGATATTGGCGCGTAGCGACGCTAGCAATAAAAAAATAACGCATAGTCATTCTTACACTCGACTAATCATGGATCAGATGGTACAGTTATCGATTCGCGGTGCGATTCACAAATTCTGAATTGTGTTTAACAACAACCACAAGAACAATTAAATATAATAATAATAATAATAGTAATAATAATAATAATAATAATAATAATAATAATAGAGAGGAGGAGTAACAAGAAGAAAAACAAACAAAAATACCAAGCTGCAAAAAATAAATAACCAACTCTCAAAGAAACGCCACTCAACAATACAATAATTAAAAAACGCATATGTTTAATCATACAGTCTCATGCATGTTCCCGTGCAACCCCCTCGTTCGTGCCTTCATGCAATTTGTTTTCTATCTTCTTTTTTTCAGTAGAAAGAAACAAAGGGTGGGCAAAAAAGGCGGTGATGTTAATTGGTAGAAACCCTGCAGGGGTAAAGGAAATACATTGTGATGTGCCCGAACGAAGCAAGCCGCGACAACATCCAGCGGTATAACTAAAGGTCTAGCCGACTTGACTAAAGTGCGCCAAAAAAAAAAAAATCTATGCTAGAACTCTGTGAAAGCAGACTAAGTGTGGCATTGCTGCGACTATTTGTGAAAGTTTTGAATTTTATCCGGGAGATTTCGTCACAAATAAAAGGGCATTTTGAATGGTGCGAGCTGCCACACACACAAAAAAAAGTAGAACCTAGGGAGAACATGACAATTTACGCCACACCACGTCACACATTTAACTTAAAGCAAAGGAAATTGTTCTCTCTCTCTCTCTCTCTTTAAGTGCGAAGCATTTCTTGGCGAACTTCGGCAACATTGGGCGTATCTATCTATCTATCTATCTATCTATCTATCTATCTATCTATCTATCTATCTATCTATCTATCTATCTATCTATCTATCTATCTATCTATCTATCTATCTATCTATCTATCTATCTATCTATCTATCTATCTATCTATCTATCTATCTATGTATCTATCTATCTATCTATCTACCAGCCGCCTACGACTTTTAGCTCTCCTGGCCGTTTGGATAATGGTATCAATACCAAACTCGGTATGATATAACATGACTGTATGGCGAACATAATTGACTAGTCATAGCATGAAATTCATGACATGCATGTCATAAATGTCACGATTTACGTGTCATGGTCTTGTCGCTCTTGATGTGGTTTCATTCACATGATATGTTGCAAACCTCGTATGGTATGACATGACTGCATGGCGAACACAAGCGACAGACCCTAACATCAAAATCATGACATGCGTGTCATGTAACAACATGACTACACGCCACACTCATGATGTGCTCGCGGCCGTTTCGCTAGCTTTTCATGAACCAAATTCGGCATTACGGGACGTGAATGGATGACGAAGGTATGTGACTGGTGCAAACATGATAATGATGAGATGCGTGTCATGCAAAAACATGACTACATGATACGCTCATAGCATGCTCGCGGCCGTTTCGCTAGCTCCATATATACCAGAGTTGGTATCAGGTGACGTTAAGATGACGAAGGTAAATGACACATCCAAACAAGATAATCATGACATGGAAGTCATGAACGGAATATTTTACCTCTGCCTGTTAACGTTGTGCTGATTTTGAAGTGGCCCCACCTCGGTGGTCTAGTGGCGAAGGTACTCGGCTGCTGACTTGCAGATCGCGGGTTCAAATACCGGCTGCGGCGGCTGCATTTCTGATGGAGGCGGAAATGTTGTAGGCCCGTGTGCTCAGATTTGGGTGCTCGTTAAATAACCCCAGGTGTTCGAAATTTCCGGAGCCTCCCACTTCGGCGTCTCTCATAATCATATGGTGGTTTTGGGACGTCAAGCCCCACATATCAATCAATCATTTTAAAGTGTTCCATCACCCTTCCTTATTCGTGCTTCGCATATCATCGATTCCCACTGTACGTAGGATCTGCCTTTTTTTTTCTACTAAGAACTTGAGAATAGTTCCGGCTCCAACTTACAGCCGTAAAATATGCGTACAGCATTTATATGATGTCATCTTGATCAAATGCCGCCACTGACTTTGCAATGTGGGGAGGAGGAAGATTGAACTTTTTTTTCCTCCCTGATTTTTTTAGTGCAAGTACGAATATACATTAGGTATAATTATCCCCTTCCACACTTCTCCTAAAAAAAAAACAAGAAAAAGTTTCTGGCATGGCTATGGTACTGAAGGTAACCATGTCGCAGCACTTGATCACGATTAAGCCAATCAAGATCAGCCCTTATCGTCAGAAACATTTACCGCGTGATGCCGGTATAACAAGCAGCTGCAATGAATACAAATCTAGTAAAGAAAGCAAGAAAGAAAGAAAGAAAGAAAGAAAGAAGAAAAAAAGAAAGAAAAGAAGATAGAAAGAAAAAAAGAAAAAGAAAAGAAAGAAAGAAAGAAAGAAAGAAAGAAAGAAAGAAAGAAAGAAAGAAAGAAAGAAAGAAAGAAAGAAAGAAAGAAAGAAAGAAAGAAAGAAAGAAAGAAAGAGAGAACGGAAAGCTTCCTGGCTTCTTTTTTTACATTTCGTGGTCCGTTCTTCACCTCGCTGTCTTATTTACGCAAGGCAATGACGCCGGAATTATTGTGTGCGTGAGTTTTTTGCGTGGTCCGCAAAGTATATAACGCACTTCGACTATAGGACTATAACGCCGTCGTCGCACGCGTTGTGAAATGCCAACTCGGGAGACGTCACACGTAGGAGCACGGGTTAATTACACGTTCCGTGCAGGTCGCCGCTCTTCGGCGTTTTCAGTCCTAAGGTCGACAGAGGGAGGCAAAAGGCGGAGAGGTCAACGCGTTTGGGAATAGTGCAGATGTATGCGTTTAACAAAGCAGTGACCAAATGGAGCTATAAAGAAAAAACGCATGTTCATGTGTAAATGTGCTTAGTATGACGGTTATACTTAAGCGAGTAAAAGATTAAGAAGGAAATCAAGAGGACGTACGTGTCGCTACGTATACACTTGTTTTTCATCGTCTTTTAGTCGTTTGAGTAACTGACATACCGAGCGCATTCCAACATGAACGTGCACGCCTTTAGAGTATGGAAATTGGTAACGTGTTTTGTAGGGCTAATCTTGCGTGCGAAGTCAGGACGCCGAAACTATAGCACTCACTTCTCTCATCTTTTATTCCCCTTACCCCCTACCCTAGTACAGGGTAGCCAACCGGTCTTAGAACTGGCTAACCTCCCTGACCTTCCTCTTTCAATCCTCCTCCTCCTCCTCCTTCTTGGGTCTTTGTAGGACGCAGGCGTAGCGCCAGCAATATTCTGAAGCGACCTTGCGTCACGTGTCGTCAAGGCCTGTGTCTGTTCAATTTGTGGCTCTGTTTTGTTCAAAGCCAAAACCGACGGTTCTTTTTCTTTCTTTTTTTAAGGCTTTCATTTAGGTTCGGACTCAGGCGCTTATATGCGTTCCGACAATTATCGACTATGGTTCAGTTCCGGCCAAAGTTTTCGTTCGAAAACGGTTTTATATTCTGGTTCGGTTCGACGAGCTACAGGTAGAAGGCCACCTATGTTCTGATGTATGCGAAGTGGGAAGGTCCAGTCACATCCATACTTTCTACGCCCTGCGTAGCTCGGTACGCTCACTCAGGCGTACATTTTACTCACACTCCCTTACACCCATCTGAACGTTGTAAGTGTGAGTATGAATGAGTGCTGATGAGTGTGAATCGAAGTTAGTGTGAGCGTAAGTTAGCATACGGATGCGTGTTAGTGGACGTGAGTATGAACGTGTGTGAGTGCTCATCAGTGTGAGCGGACGTGAGTGAGTTCCTACGAGTGTATAAACGAGAGTGAGTGACTGATGAGTAGCCGAGGCTGAGTATAGGCGTGAGTATGAACGAGAGTGAGTGACTATGACGGAGTAGTCATGAGTGTGAGTGGACGTGAGTGTGAACGTGAGTGAGCCCTCATGAGAGTGAGTAGGGGTCAGTATGAAGGCGAGCGAGTTGGAAGGCTGAAAAAATTGTAGTAAGTCGGTTTGAGCGAGTAGGCCCTTAAAGTGCTGACCTATGATGCCCGTCGATAGTAACGGCGCACGCAAACGCAAACGCAAACGCAAACGCGCGCGCACACACACACACACACACACACACACACACACACACACACACACACACACACACACACACACACACACACACACACACACACACACACACACACACACACACACGGGACCGAGGCAGATATCACCCCCCCTCTCCTTGCAAACATAGGCTCTCACACTCGTCCCTTTATGCACGGGTGTTTACACGTTGTTATTGTTATTATCATATATACTTAATTCAGTATATAATTCAATATTTAGTACTCAGTAGAGTCCATGGAAGAGCATTCTCGGCATCTCGCACGCGCTAAAATGTCGCATCACCGCGGGGATGCCACGCGATGCGATCTCGAGGCTAAAGCCATCTGCTCTGGTGCCGACGAAGACGCCCCGCTGTGAAAAAAAACGCGGCTCGGGATTTGCACTAGAACATATCGCTGATATATATTGGCGAGCTTCAAGCGTATACGTGGTGCGTTTGTCAGCGTTCTCAAAGGTCGCCGTTGTCGTCACATTCGCAGCGCGCGATCGCAGCTTTCCGCAGACGAACATGGCGGCATACGCGATAAAAAAAAAGAGAAGAAATCAAGGCTATAAAAATGCAAGCGTTAAATGTGACCGAGAAGTAATATGTACATAGAAACAGGGTTGTCGCGCGCGGATCTTCATGTTTGTTTGTTTGTTTTTTCTTGTTGCGTGTAGAGTAGAATGCCAGGTTGGCATACCCTTTGAGCAAAGTGTTACACTCGCTACACTTTTTCCCGAACAATAATCTTCATCCGACTTACGTGAATCTACCTTCTCCGACTCGGCACTCTCGCGCTACAAACTACACGCGTGCACATAAAGGTCACATCATAACCTGACACGCATGTTCATGCAGAGCGCAAGTCCGCGGATGTATAGAGGGCGCAGTGTGCCAGACCAAGGGACTGAATTCAATATTGATAACGACTGCCTCTTGGTGAGAGACAGGCCCTAAATGCGAATTAGTAACGCGGATGCTTCAGATTCCCGTTCTATGCCACGTAGTGCGCCCGATACTGTCCTGCCTTTCACTGCGGGCTTGTCAACCGTTGTGCCCACAGGACGAAATGCATACGACCTCGCGCGTGATCATGGCACTATACTAACCCGGCAGTGCGAGGCGTCCTAATGAACAACCGAATGGTGATGGTGAATTATTTAAAACCGCGTCCAACCAAATCGACAGACCTTAACATGGATTGTGGCACGATGTGCTGTGGCCTAGCTCCTATAGATGTATACGCTGAACCATTCGGCCATAGTGCGCATGCGCGCGTCTGCCTGTACGCCTTCGGCGCTTACTTGCGGACGGCATCGTTTTGACAGCCCTTCTCCATCTCTGAAATCCAGCAGAATATTCTCCAGTATTGCATTCGGCTAAAAAGCAACGCACTCAACTGTACTGTACGCGGGTAACCATGATGCTGCTGGCACTCTTGAGGATGTCTGCTGTTCTGAGGTGTTCTGGCGTTGTTGACAATATTTAAAAAAAAAAAACCTACCAATACGTATACAAGACTGCAAACGTCCAGCGGCCGCGTCAGATAGCTATAGAGATATCATGATAAATAACATTTAGGCTTGCCTGTGTTTATAAAGATCAGCCGAACGACAACGGTGCGAAATGACTGACTTCGAAGCTGACGTATACGGTATATCTCCTGTTATGTGTCAGCGAAATCGCAGCTCGTCACAGGCACAAAAAACAAAGCTGACACTTGTCGAAAGTGGAGGGATGAGCTAGGTGCCGCAATGGTGCCTCATCAAGAGTCTTGCATGTTGCTGAACCAGACGTGAGGTTTTACGTGGTGACCTTTTAATCACCAGTGCTATAAAGAAAAAGTAAACTGCTCTATACACTGGAGCGCTTTCATTTGGCGCTTACATGGCGTCCGTTAAATTGACGTCTCTCGCATCGTAGCGTGTGTGAACAAACAGCGATTGTACGGAATGGGCAGACTACGACTTAGTTAGAGTGCACTAGAAGTGTTCTAGTACACTGTAACTTAGCTCCAGCCGTATACCACGCCAACACCAATGACAACGCAAGCACCCTCGTCGGGTGTATATGCTGTTATATAGACGGAAGCATCGATTTGGGACACAACGGGGTGCTCTTTCTGTTTTTTTATTGTTATTTTGTGCCTAGTATTCGTCGCATGCGGGTGTTCATTGCGAGTGCGCTGTATACAGTGTTCATCAGTCAACTGAATGACAATTTCGCCGTTGCTGCAAGTTAAAAATACTGTCGCGGCATGTCAGTGCCTCCGGACACTAATGGACGCCGTATCGTTGCAGAACTTGGAATGGTCATGGGGTCGTATAAATGGGGGAACTTCGTGTGAAGTACGAGGGCTTCCTCGAAGATTGCGTGCACGAGCAGAACAACGGAGCAGACCATTTCGAGACGTGTAACGGTCCTAGGGCGAACAGGCGGGCCAACTCGATATGGAGCACACGGGCTTCCCAGAAGATTGCATGTGCGAACAAGAATGGGAGCAGACAGGTATGCATCTCTCTGCAGCCTCACACTACTGTAGCTTGTGGCGACCATATTTGCAAGGCGGACACCGGCTGCACAATGCACAACGGCTTAATTAGAATGTATACCTACACTGTTGCAAAACGTTGAAGCGCCTATAGTCAAGTTGCAGCGTGCAGATACAGTTTGTCTCGCCTGACATGGCAAACGGCGCACGCGCGAGCGAGTCGACATCTGAGAGCCTTGCGCTGCGTTACGAGTGTAACGGACGCCCTCTCAAACTCGAAAGAAAGAAAAGAGCGCGAAAAGATAGCGCCTATACTTGTATCGCACGCGACCCGCCGCGCCTATTCGTAGGACACCGCACTTGTACGATGAAATCAGAATCACAGAGAGAGAGAAAGAGAGAGACCTCTCTTATCGGCAACGTGGAGGATCCTAATCAGTTAAAAAAAGATGGAGGAAGGCGGGCACGTCGCCTGAGTTGCGCCGTGGCAGGTGTCGCTGCCGCCCACTACAATGTATGCTCCGTCGGGCCACCTCCGTGCGGCGCGCGCGCCAAGACGCGCGTCTGCTGCTGCGGCCGCAACTCCGGCAGCCGGCGGCAGCTGACATCTCGGCGGGAGGTTCACATCGACCGCGGTGGGCACGTGACCCCCGGCGTATGAACCGGTGTGCAAGTGTGCCGGCAGCCGGGCCCACACGACGACGGTCCTCAGTTTCGTCCCGGAGTCCGAACGCACCGGTTGGGCTCCTGGTGCGCAGCTTGGCCTGGCCAGTCGGCACGCACGCTCCCCTAGACCACGGACTCTCTTGCACGTGGCACGAGGACAGAGTCTTCCCGCCTTTATAGCTCGTCGTACGCCTAAAGGTGGGTCTCGCTGAACCTAGTCATGTGCTTTAGCAGCGCATCAGACTGGCAAGGGCGTTGTCGTATCCTGGATATAGTTTGAAAATGAAAAAAAAAAATGGCAAAAGCAGTCGCGCATTGCTTCATGCGTTGAGATTACGAAGTTGCTGCATTGTAGCAAGTCTTCACAGAACCTATAGCGTGCCGTCCTTAGCCGAAGCATTGTCTTCCCTACAAGACAGTATCATGCTACTTTCTTTATGTTCCCAACGGATGGGCGCGTCCCGGCGGATCGTTCAGAATTTGGCAATTAAACCTTCTCTCTCCCAAAAATCGAAGAACAATAGGCCATTGATGGATTCCTCGTGCTACGCTTCTTTTAGCTGGCCATTTTTATTCTGCGTGAAAGAAGTTAACAAACTAACGCAGGTTAATCGTATGCGCCATCGGCGATCGGGATTTCGTCGTTGCGCGCAATGCACCGAGTAAAGTGCGGCCTCCGCAGGTTCAATTTATATCGAAGATAATCCCGGCGTCTCAGAAACTCAATGCTTTCCTCGAGTACCGTTGTAAACACACGGCGTAGAATAGCAACGGTCCTGGTCGGTTAAAGTGAACAGTGGTGGTTGTATCTGGACTCGTGTGTCGCGGTTGCAATGCGACATGAAACTATACTGTCGCGCCGACTAAGTAGTCTCCTTCCACAAAACTCCGTTGTTTTCAACTCTATATCTGTAGTATCAGATCTTTGTTCTTATGCTGCAAACATTGTTTTCTTTCTCTTTCAAGTTCAACAAAAGCCTATAGATGAGTTCGTGTGCTCAGCAGCCGCATGTCCGTGACTCATACGCCAAGTTAGCTTTATCAAGAGCACATGAAAGCTAACAACGCTTGCTCACTCCCTTAAGTCTCTATTTTCATAACGGGATGCTTCGTCAAATGGCGGAAGTTGGGGGGAGTTCATGAGCCTCTCCAACTTTGACCAACGTTCCGCTTCGTTTTTATCGCGGGCAAATGCCCACCGCTTTGCAGCCGAAGTTGCGAAACATCCGCGAAGGAAGCATCGAGGCAACTTTGGCGCGTAACTTTCCTTGCACTATCAGCATTCTGTACTGTGGGTTATGTAGCCTCAACAAGCATGTAGAAGTAAATCGCTAAAATTTCTGGATCTGCATTCACAGCATACTGAAGTTACTACTCAAAAACACTTAATTCAGCACAGTATATGACAATTACAGGCAGCATTTCAATCCAATCAGGGGCGCGTTGTTCAAACATTTTCAAAGAGTGTGTGATAGGCAAAAGCAAAATCTATAGGGATTCTCAGGACATGCCTGCTGTGGTATTACGTAGGTAGGCTTGGATATTTCCAGATGAATAACTGCCTAACAGTCGCAAAGCGAATAAAATAGATACGCCTCTTCCTCGTGAAAGTAAGAACTCGCGAAGCCCATTCCGAGCCGAGTGAAGCACCCCACGATGGACACCATCGGTGTCTAGCACACGCAAACGCACGGATATTACTGCAGACCTGACAATAAGCTTGACCGAGCGGTTCTCGCGCTCCGGCCGTAAAGTGCCTTCGCAATGGTCAAAATACAAGCATGCGCCTCGCTTCCTATATCTGGGCGGGCGTCGTCGTCCTTCTCATCATCATCGAACCACGGGCCGGGCGAGTCCCCCCCCCCCATCGCACCGTGCGTCGCGTGCCAGTGAGCGGACCGCTGGCATGAGCCCTCGGCCGGGTCATGGAATATTTAATAGCCCCGAATTTCGGGCCACGATAAAGGCTACGTGGAGGAAGGGGGGCACACCCAATCGAGGCGCTCTGCTAAACGCTGCCGTCGTCGCCGCGCTGTGCTTGCCTTCATCACCCGCTGGACTTGAGCGCGCACGCTGACGTCAAAGAGTGCGCGCCAAGCGCCTCCCCCAAACTCCAGGCGCTGTGCTCCCCCGGAACAATGCTTCGGTCCCTACACCGCAGCTGCGAAAGAAGCACGGCTGTCGACGTCGGCCTGCAGACGCGACACAGCTCGCGAGGTGTACGCCATGATGTTGCCTTGTTTGTCCCCTCGGCTGACGAGAGGGACTCGTGCCTCCATATGCCGGAAGAAGGAGCAAGTCGAGCGATAAGAGATAGGTTTGTCCTTTTTTCTGCTTCCTAATTAGTAACTCTCACACTTTGTACGGGAAATAGATCGAGCAATCTGGCGGAACGGTAAACTTGGTTCTTTGTTTGTCCCTTGATACTATAGGATATATGTTCCTGGATAGCCGCCCTTCATTATTGCTTACTCCTTCTTTTTGCTCTGTTAACTAGGTGTCGCAGTCTTACGCGAGCTTCCCGATATAGGCTTAGCGAAGAGCGTAGAACAATTTCGTATTGAATTGAATCTCAAATTACAATTGCAGCACAACAGCAATGGCGGCCGCCAATGACGCGTAACGTATGCCGGATCCGTTCAGTGTGGCTCTTCCATCGGACAAGTTCAGCTTTGCTATAGGAACACGGGCTGAGGTAAGCCTATACGGACTGCATTCATATGTCCACGGTAGAGGCAATACGAAATGAGGAAATTCACTTTAATTAAGCCATTTCTGCAAGTCAGCTTTGTGCCGTGGCCTTCGAAGCTGCGCTTGGCATTCATGGCCTTGCAAATGGCGCGAGAGGAGGTCTTTCGGTGTTCACTGCAGCTGGCAGTGCGGGGAGAAGGTTGAGCTTCGTCATTCTCGTTTCGCGCTGGTCGAAGAAGAACACGTCTTTATCTTAGCTGGTTCTTTTTCATCGCGTCTATTCTGCACTTAGCAGTTAATCCATTCAGGCATGTGGTTCTTCCTTTATAGATTAAGAACGTATTAGATTTTTTTTCAACGCTGCCGATGCTCGGATAACGTATGTTTAGCAGAAGATGAAACTTTTAATTCATGGCCAGCCGCACTTTTTTTTTATTAATGGAGAAATGAGAACCAGGAGCGCACAGAAATCGCATGGAGGACAGGAACAACTGATGATTTCTAGATACTGGTCATTCGCTGTACATACGGCAACCTTAAATCCACGTACGATGACAACGTCTGTGGCGCATTATTATACAACTTCTTTAGCTAAAAGTATCAACTAACAAGTTAGTGACTCTGTTCTCCGTTACGTGACGGCGGTGACATTTTCTCAGAACCACGTGTCAGATATTACCGCTCTGTTTTAGGGTTAAGGTTCCAGAAAAGTGCACCTTTACGCAGAAATGCAAGTGCGTGTTGATGCGTCTTTTTATTTCTGAAACCTACTCAAATATACATATGCAAATTTGCTTCATGTATCTGAATAGCGCTTTGTAATGATGCGACGGAGATGAAGCGACCCTAGTGGCCATCCAAATAACTTCAGCTTAATCAGCGATCGCTGCTGTGGCCATCTGAGCCAAACTCGAAAAAACATGACGTTCATGCAGTGGTGGCCTGCCGTGCAGAAACGAACGGTAAGTCAATCCATGTATTGTTAAGTTGCTTCGTTGCATCTTCACAAGTGTCCATCTCTGTAGCATAAACTCCTTGCCTTACCAATGCTCCCTTATACTAAAAGCACTGTCCCCCCACCCACCCTGAATCTTTCTAATCCCATCCTCACCTTTTTTCCCCTTCCCTTCAACTGCCGTCATTTCTGTACCATCATTGCAGAGGAACGGCAGCGCAGAAACGTACACGATAAGAGAATCATCGCAGCAGACTTATCGCAAGACCTTCGACTACGCCTTCTTCCCTTTTCCGAGGTCGCCTCCATTCGACTTCTAAGCCTGCGACCACGGTCACCCTTGCGGGGACAATGCACGCCCTGGGGCTGACTCGAGCTGCCCGTGCAAAACTGGAACCTTTGCGTTGTTTTGTTCGTTCGGCTCGAGTTAGGAACCGGCGTGGAAGCGCCGTTGGATGCAAACCGACACGCCCTGCCAGGGTCTCTATCGTCCTGCCTGCCCTTTCCCGTCTCGCTTGAAGTGCTCCCCGAAGCGTTCAATAAAGTTTACCGTAATATTTTTTTATGTTCGAACCACGGCTCATAAGCGTGCTGTACTTTTCGCGTATTCGCACATTCGAGGTTGATAAATGCCAGACAATGTGCCATTCATCTAGATGAGCATGATCATGTCTTCTGTCGATGGTATTTCTGTGCATAGCAACATAAATGCTGTTGGGGGTTTTACGTCCCTTTCTGAACCGCGATATAATTTTGAGATACGCCGTGGAGGAGAGCTCCGGGAATTTCGACCTCCGGGGGTTCATTAACATGCACCCAAAGCTAAGCACACTGGGGCTCTAGCATTACACCTTTATTGAAATGCGGCCGAGATTTGACCTTTAACCTTCGGGTCAGCAGTCTGTCACCATAACCACCAGACGACCATAGTTTTGTACAGATCTATAAGAAGGTATAAGATGAAATAATATTATGCAGAAATATGACACCGTGGAACCTACAATGCAGTGAACTTATCGGCTCGTGAAAGCCATATTGATCGAACGTTGATAGGTTGTATTAGAGACGGACTTAAAGGCTCCTTGAATAACTCCGAAAAAGGTCAGAACGACGCTCACACCAAAATGAGAGGGGAAACTAAGAACTCCACACGATAATGTCCCTTAGGGAGTCACCTAGCTTTCGTGCGTTGCTGTGCTTAGAATAAGATTTTCACTCATGAACAGGGCTATCGTACGGGAGTCGAAACGACTTGCTTTTATTTGCTTTTCATCGAGGCCAGTGTGTTGTTTTAATTATCCTAACATAATGCTTGAAAATTGACGTCATAGATTGGATAACACTTCTACGTGCTGAGAGCCTCAGATGCCGTGTGGAAACAGATATAAGGAACAACTGGGGGACGAACGTTATGTGGCATGGTGTGGTGGTACGCGAGTGCTGAAACAAAGATTAATGGTGTTCAGGATATACGTACTGGAAGTGTGGTGAACAAATAATAATAAAGTAAGGGGGGGGCGGGGCAATTTATGTAGAGAGTAAACATGCAAGTTATTTTTCGTTTTTTTTTTGCAGGTCGTCTATCAGTCATAATTTAAAGTCGCAGAAAAAATCTGTGAAACATTTTTTTTTTTAATTTCACGCAGCGTCGTCTACAATGCGCGCGCGACCCCTTGAAATAACGAAGAAATGAGACCTCTGCCACGTAAAAAAAAAAGAGAGAGGGGGGCATTCACTTTCCCACTTTTTTCTCGTGTACAGTTGCGTGCACTCATCAACACGATGACGGCGAGTTATATTGAAGTATTATTGAGAAGCACTCGAGCGAGATATTCATTCTCAGTATTGCCCGGCCGCGGTGGTCTAGTGGCTAAGGTACTCGGCTGCTGACCAACAGGTCGCGGGATCGAATCCAGGCTTCGGCGGCTGCATATTCGACGGAGGCGAAAACGCTGTAGGCCCGTGTGCCTAGATTTGGCTGCACGTTAAGAACCCCAGGTGGCCGAAATTTTCGGAGCCCTCCACAACGGCGCCTCCCATAATTATATGGTGGTTTTGGGACGTTAAACCACACACATCAATTGACATTCTTTCTCAGTACTGTCATGTGGTCGTGACGTTGTCGAAAGCCGCAGTCTGTATGACCCAGGTGGAACTGTTTATTAGGCCGCACTTGGAGGCTGGTGAACGGGAAGTCAGATTACGGCAATACACGCTGGCACTGATAGCGGCGAACAGGGCGTCGGCCGTCAATCAACAGAACCGTGGCAATGCGCGGCGGCATTTATACATGCGGCGGCATTTATACACACGGCGTCGAACATTCAAGCGTTATCACAGGCGGTCGAGTTTGTTCCGGAATAAAATCAGCAGTTCGCGTTGGGCACGTAATCTGATCGGAATGTTCTAACATTATCTCGATATGCCCCTGTTATTCGGGCGCGCTCTGCGCAAGAGAGGAGGTATACATTGCAGTGGGACCGTGACATGAAAATAAAAAGATAGGAGTGAGTGTGGCAGTATGATCAGAAAAAAAAAAAAACGAGCGAGAATGTCGTTACATTTGCTCTCATTAGACTGTGCAAAGAAGCCAGCACCCCTATTCACAAAAGCGTTCGTATACGCCACAATTGGTTGTACGTCAAATTTTCAGTAAATCCAATCATGACACTGGACATGCCAATAGCGAAGTAGACATCCAATAGCGAAGGTAGACATCCACTGAGTAAGAAAATTACAAAAGGGTAGCTTTGTTAAATGCTGCCCGAGGTATCCCCTTTTTTTTTTTCGCTACTTGGTTAATTTCTGCCATCAATGTGAACATTGAGCTCAAAGTTTTGCGATACACGTCCTGTACACTACGAGAAAGATAACATTCAATCTCTCTAATATAATTACTTCCTTCCTGTATTTGAACAGACCCCATTGTGTGAGAGAATGGAATGACAATGTCGTGCTATTTCACCATACTGCGTCTCCGCGTTGCTTCGGCAGGCTCACTGCGTTACAAACAGTATACTTACTTACGTCAGCGAGGATGCCATCTTGTTGTAAAATCGGCGCATTGAGAAGCGGCTCTTTATTTCAATCTATTGATTTACGAAAGCTTTGTGCGAGTTGCAAGTCGCCAAACAAAGTAGTCGGTGTTGACAGCCCCTAAATAATACTCTGCAAATTGTGAATGATGTCGTCAATACAGAGCGTGTCACACACGAAGTTCTAACGTGCTAAAAAACGTGCTACACTTAAAATGCGAAAAAAAACAGTTATTCATTTACAGGTATCGTTTTTCACTGTCGAGAGCCTTTTTAAAAGTTTTTGGCTCGTATAGCTTCTTAATGCTTCCGTTAGGATGCGTATTTCTGACGAAGGCATCTGGTGACCTATTATAGTACTTAAGAAGTGTCGCTAATACGACAACATTACGCTACAATAGCACTGTTCTAGTTAGCACAACGCGATCTGAAATGTTTTAGCTGCATGGGTTGCTCCATGAGTATACGGTAACGTGACGAGTCGAAGATAACTACCAATAAAGCCTAACTAAACAGCTACATACTGACAAGGAAGGCATGATACTGCCGTGCTTTATTATACCTATACAGAAAGACCTCCACTGCTATAATTTCCTATTTGCTTAGAAACCGAAACTGCGGCCAGCTGGTGAAGATAGTTGGGATCTACATTGCAATTGCGATCACAAAGGCGCTGCTTAACTATGGTGCAGCTCGAAAGCACGCTGAGAGCTCGAAATTCGGATTTCTGCGCCCATTATTTTCTTGTGGCCTTTTCAGTATGCCCCGCTACTGGCCCGCGTGATTCTCCAAGTATGCCCTACTAGTGGCAATTACATTACAATTATAGTGGGCTATTGCTTTCTCAAATATGTTAACTAGTGGGCGTTACATAGCCGTTTGAACATTCAGATTCATAGAATGTTTTGTTTCGGTCGGTCACTGCATCTCGCTGAAAGAACCGGCCAAAAGGTGGTGCTATAAAAGGTGGTAGCACCTATGACAGCGATTTTTATTAGCATCACGAACGTTTGTTAATAATGCATTTGGGCACGTGCCCTAAATAGACAAGCCACGGTAACACCAGACAACTCATGACAGCGCGTTGTGGTGGTGGTGCGGACCTGGTGCGGACGCACCTCGAATGTATACGTAAATGCGGCGTAGCAATAATACCGGAATATGCCAAAATTCGACTTAGGAAACTACAACTGCAATGAACAAATGGTGACGAAATTCTGTCTTGATCGCAGTGAAATAACAGCGTGACCAGAATAGATATTTAGGGGACGTTCTGGAATTCTACGTTTTATAGGTGTGATAAAAAAAGTATAAGCGTTACGTAGCACGCCTAACTTACTATTCTCAAGTTATTGTGCCTCTGTACCGCATAAAAGCGTCACTCGCCTGATACCACTGCCCAATTTATTACGTAACTACAGTCACCTATCCACTTCATTCACCAAATGATCGAACTGGGGTGTGAACGGGAACAAACTAAGAGCTCAAGAATTGTTCTACCATCTCCACGAAAAAATTGTTTCACGAAACGCTGCGGTAGCAACCGTTTAAGCTGCTATGTTCTCCACGTCCAAATATTTCTATAGAATTCGAATGCATTTGTAAAATTATTCTTTCGTGTTATTTTTCTTTTTCTTTTTTCTGCCCGCAGCGAATCTTCCACTGCTGCGCTGCTTGGATCCCGGAGCGCGCTTGAAGTGCACCACTTGCGCGAGTGCTGAGATCGCAGCTGCGCTGCAGCGAAGCGGCACAGCTTGCGTGACATCTTCTTTTCTCTTGCAAAACATCTTGCGGACAGAGAACCGAGTCCCGAGCAAAGCAAAGCGAGAGAGGCGAAAGACTGTGCGCGGTTGAACAATGGCTCATCGGAAATCAAAGCCGCACGCTGCAACCCTGACGAAAAAAAAATATTAAAGTGGCGCGACTGCTCCGAAGAAACGAAATTGGATTCAGTACGCCTGTCTTTGCAGAACTTTAGCTGAACTAAATTGAAAAATAAATATATATTGTTTATTACTAAAAAACAAAAAGCGTATGACAATTCGAGAATGGACGGGGTATCTTCGTTTTTTTTAGTTCTGCAACAAGAAGGATTAGTTGGTCATTATATTAATAAAACAAACAGCCACTTACCATGCTAAATGGATTATTCATGTTTCTTTCATGTTTACGCTTAATTAAACACTAAAGCTTTGTTTGTATATAATGTGAGGAACCTGTTTATTCAGCCAGGCTCGAGCTAAATTACACTGGTGATGATATTTACAGATGATGAAGATGTAAAGGTGATGATGATATCTAAAGAGAATGAAGAGTCATTCGCTTGTCCCCTCTCGGTGAAAGCGGCCGCCTGGTCGCCTGAGAGTATTATGAAATGCGTCGCGCATAAGGCTTTAAAAGAGACACGTGCACGTTCTCTGTTCTCGGCAACGATGATCAGGATTAGTGCTAAGAGGAGAAACGCGGTAAATGACAGGAGATGTATGTCCGACCACCGTGTATGGCCCAATGAAGCGACTGGTGAATTTGTCGCATAAGCAGGGGACGCGCAGTGGAGTCCATAGAAGAACTTCGTCACCAGGGGAAAAACTCACAACACGGCGAGACGAGTCGTAGCGAGATTTTCGAGTGTCTTGAGAGAGGCCGGTGTTAACACGGGCCTGGTGACGGCAGTGTGCGAGACGAGATAAAAATTATTTAGAGAAAGGAGCCGTTGAGGGTGCAAAGGCCGAAAGGAAAGAGACGTCCAGAGTGAAACTCGGTGAGCGACCATGGACGAGAAAAAATGGAGAAAAGCCGGTAGTGCGTTGAGCAGCCGTATTAAAAGCGATTAAAAAAATTCGCGTGGCGATGGAACTGCATTAAGAGGCCTGTGGTGCGACCTCACTGGTGACCAACACCGGTAACGCACTCCCTCACCAGAGAAAGATTGGCCACCCTGGTGCAGTATCTGGCCACTACCTCCCACATGCATACGTCAATTAAATCGCGGCCCTCAGTCCCCAGCATCTGCGAAGCAACTGATTACGGCGGCGGTCAGATCTGCAACGCAGCAGAGTGGGGTGCTAAGAATTTCTTGATCCGGACAGGCCGCCATTGGAACCTGAACTTGGCGACGTTTAACGCTAGAACCTTATCTAGTGAGACAAGTCTAGCTGTACTATTAGATGATATAGAGGGTGTTAAATGGGATATAATAGGGCTCAGTGAGGTTAGGAGGGCAGATGAGGCCTATACGGTGCTATCGAATGGGCACGTCCTTTGCTATCGGGGCTTGGTTGACAGAAGGGAACTGGAAGTGGGGTTCCTTATTCACAGAAACATAGCTGGCAACATAGAGAAATACTATAGCATTAATGAAAGGGTGGTAGGTATTGTAATTAAACTGAATAAAAGATACAAGATGAAGGTAGTACAGGCTTACGCGCCTACATCCAGCCATGATGACGCTTCAGTTGAAAGCTTCTATGAAGACGTGGAATCGGCAATGAGTAAGGTAAAAACACAGTATACTATGCTGATGGGAGACTTTAATGCGAAGGTAGGGAAGAAGCAGGCTGGAGACCAAGCAGTAGGAGATTATGGCATCGGCACTAGAAACGCCAGAGGAGAGCTACTAGTAGAATTCGCAGAACGCAATAGTTTGCGAATTTTGAATACCTTCTACCGAAAACGAGAAAACCGCAAGTGGACATGGAGGAGCCCTAATGGCGAAAATAAGAACGAAATAGACTTTATAATGACTGCACACCCAGGAATCGTGAAGGATGTGGAAGTGGTTCGCAAGGTACGATGCAGTGACCATAGAATGGTACGGTCTCGAATTCGCCTAGACTTGAAGAAGGAACGACAGAAACTGATACGCAAGAAGATAGATATGTGAGGTTTAACGTCCCGAAACCACCATATGATTATCAGAGACGCCGTAGTGGAGGGCTCCGGAAATTTAGACCACCTGGGGTTCTTTAACGTGCACCCATATCTGAGCACACGGGCCTACAACATTTCCGCCTCCATCGGAAATGCAGCCGCCGCAGCCGAGATACGAACCGATACGCAAGAAGCCAATATATGAGCTAGCACTGAGGGAGAAAGTAGAGGAATTGAGAGTCTCACTTCAGAACAGGTACTCGGCTCTTATCGAGGAAATTAACCTTAGCGTTGACGCAATGAATGATAATCTGACGAGTATCATTACGGAGTGTGCAGTGGAAGTTGGAGGTACGGTACTTAGACAGGACACTGGCAAGCTGTCCCGGGAGACGAAGAACCTCATTAAATAGCGTCAAAGCATGAAAGTCTTAAGTACAACAGACAAAATAGAAGTGGCAGAGCTTTCAAAGTTGATTAATAAGCGTAACGTATATATTCGATGTAAAAAGGTATAACAAGGAGAGAATTGAACACGCTCTGAAAAACGGAGAAAGCGTCAAAGCAGTGAAGAGGAAACTTGGGATAGGCAAAAATTGGATGTATGCACTAAGGAACAAAGAAAGCAAAATAACTACCAATATAGATAGGATAGTTAAAATAGCGGAGTAGTTTTACAGAAACCTGTACAGTAGCCGGGACAACCCCGACCTTAATACTATAACAACTAGCAGTAACCCAAAGAACACCCCACCAGTAATGATAGAAGAAGTCAGAAAAGCCTTGGAGAGCATGCAAAGAAGTAAAGCTGCTGGTGAGGACCAGGTACCATGAGATCTGCTGAAAGATGGAGCACAGATTGTGTTAGAAAAACTAGCCACCCTGTTTACGAGGTGCCTCCTGACGGGAAGAGTACCAGAGTCTTGGAAGAATGCTAACATCATCTTAACGCATAAAAAAGGAGATGACAAGGACTTGAAGAATTACAGGTCGATCAGCTTGCTCTCTATAGTATACAAGCTGTTTACAAAGGTAATTGCTAACAGGGTAAAGAAAACATTAGAATTCAATCAAGCAAAGGAACAAACAGGATGTCGAACAGGCTACTCAACAATCGACCACATTTATACTATCAATCAGGTAATAGAGAAATGCTCAGAATATAGCCAACCACGATACACAGCCTTCATAGATTACGAGAAGGCGTTCGATTCAGTAGAAATATTAGCAGTCATGCGGACACTGTAGAATCAGGGCGTCGATGACGTATATAGAAACATCCTGGAAGAAGTATACAGGGTATCAACTGCTCCTATATTGCTTCATAAAGAAAGCAACTGAATACCAATCAAGAAGGGTGTAAGGCAGGGGGACACAATCTCCCCAATGCTATTTACCGCTTGCTTGCAGGAGGATTTCAGAGGCCTAGAATGGGAACAGTTAGGTATAAGAGTTAATAGAGAGTACCTTAGTAACCTGCGCTTCGCCGATGACATTGCATTGCTGAGTAACTCAGGGGACGAATTGCAACTCATGATTATGGAGTTAGACAAGGAGAGCAGAAAAGTGGGTCCTGAAATTAATCTGCAGAAAACGAAAGTAATGTACAACAACCTTGGAAGAGAGCAGCGTTTCGAGATAGGTAATAGTGCACTTCAAGTTTTAAATTACTATGTGTACTTATGGCAGGTAATAACCGTGGAGCCTAGCCACGAGATTGAAGTAACTAGAAGAATAAGAATGGAATAAAGCACATTTGGCAAGCACTCTCAAATTATGACAGGTAGATTGCCACTATCCCTCAAGAGGAAGGTATACAACAGCTGTATCTTGCCGGTACTTAGCTACGCAGCAGAAACCTGGAGACTACGATTCAGCTTAAATTAAGGACGACGCAGCAAGCAATGGAAAAAAAATGGGACCTGTAACCTTAAAGGCAAGAAGAGATCAGTGTGGATTAGAAAACAAAGGGGGGTTAAGGATATCATCATTGAAATCAAGAAGAGGAAATGGACATGGGCCGGGCATGCAGCGCGTAGACAGGATAACCGCTGGTCATTAAGGGTAACTAACTGGATTCCCAGAGAAGGCAAGCAGGTTAGGGGGAGACAGAAGGTTATGTGGGCAGATGAGATTAGGAAGTTTGCGCGTATAAATTGGCAGCAGCAAGCACAGAACCGAGTGACTGGAGGAACATAGGAGAGGCCTTTGTCCTGCAGTGGACGTAGTCAGGATGATGATGATGATGATGATGATGATGATGATGCTGATGATGATGATAAGCGAATGCCATGAAGGGTAGAATTGCATCCCAGTTCGTGTGGTTGGAGCGAATGTACATGGCGATCATGTTTGATAGGGTCCGATGAAAGCGTTCAATCAATCCGTTGGTCTGCGGGTGGTAGCTAGACGTGGTCTTGTGAACATGTGTTCGAGGCACGCAAAACTTGCTCGACAATAGAAGAGAAAAAGACTTTGCCACGACCGCTCAGGAGAATGCGTGGAGCTCCATGGCGCAAAAAGACGTCGCGAAGAAAGAAATCGGTGACCTCAGTGGCAGTCCCAGATGGTAAAGAAGCTGTCTGGCAGCGTAGCGGGTAAGGTGGTCGACGGCCGTGACAATCCAGCGATTACCATTGGATGGTATAGGAAGAGGGCATTACAATTCGATTACAACGACTTCAAAAGGTGAGGTGGGACAAGGAAGAGGTTGCATTAAGCCAGCCGGAGCAGCTCTCGGTCGTTTTCGCCGTTGACAGTGGACACAGGAGGTGACGTACTTAGCGACGGCCGAAGAGAGGCCAGGCCAAAAACAACGACTTCGTATTTTGTCGTAAGTCTTGTGATAGCCTAGATGAGCGGTGGTTGAATCTTCATAAAATGCTTCCAGAACTTCACGTTTCAGAGAACGTGGGATGACTGGTACCCACTTGTTGCCATTGATGTGGTAAATGTAGCGGTATAAAGCGCCACCGACAAGCTTAAATTGTTTAAGTTGTCGACGGAGTCCGGCGTTTGGGGAAGTAGTAGAGCTGTACAAGAGGTCAACAATGGTGCGGCAGTATGAGTCGACACGTTGTTGTGAAACAACGATGGATAGGGTTCCCAGGTGATGAACATAGCGCTGCGATTGGAGAGATGCTGTCGTTTTGCAGTATCGATGGTGAGTGGCCTCCGCTGGGCAAAGGACAGCGCGATAGAGCATCAGCTTCTTGATGCTTCTTCCCAGATCTGTAGCCGACATCAAATCGTACTCCTGCAAGCGAAGCACCCAGCGACCGAGGCAACCCGATAAGTTGTTCAGCGATGAAAGCCAGCATATATAGGGCGTTATGGTCGGTAACGACGGTAAAATGACGGCCGTGAAGACATGGTCGGAATCTTTGCGCTGCCCAAACAGCAAGGCCCTCCTGCTCGGTGATAGTGTAGTTATTTTCTGCAGCGGTAAGAATACGACTTGCGTAAGCAACGACGCGTTCGCGTGAGTTTGTCACGCTGCAAGAGTACCGCACCTAGACCATGACTACTTGCGTCGGTGTGAAGGATGGTGGGTGTGGTTGAATCGAAGTGGCACAGTACCGGATCCGACGTAAGGGCTTGCTTTAGTACCGTGAGAGCGCTTTCGCAGTCTTCGGACCAAACGAAGGTGACGTTTCTTGCGAGGAGTTGATGGAGCGGAGGCGCAAATTCTGCGAAGCCACGTATGAAGCGCCGGACGTAAGAAGATAACTCAAGAAAGCTGCGCAGGTCCTTTTGATGTAGTGAACGAGGAAAATGGAGGACGGCGGCAAGTTTCTCGAGGTCGGGCCGAATTCCTTCTTTGCTGACAAGGTGGCCGAGAACCTTGATTGTCTTGCTAGGAAAAGTACATTACATTTCTTGATGTTAAGCTGTAGACCGGCTTTTGCAAGGCATGCGAGGACTTCGTCAAGACGTTGTAGATGCTGCGAGAACGTGGATGAAAACACTACTATGTCATCGAGATAGCACAGACACGTTTTCCATTTCAAACCACGCAATATGCCATCTATCATGCGTTCGAAGGTGGCGGGTGCATTACAGATTCCGAAAGGCATCACATTAAACTCGTACAACCCGTCTGACGTTGCAAACACGGTATTCTCTTTATCAGACTCCGACATTTGTATCTGCCAGTAGCCTGACCTAAGGTCTAGGCTAGAAAAATACTCTGCGCCCTGTAATGAACCCAGTGCGTCGTCGATCCGAGCGAGAGGATAAATATCCTTGCGCGTTATTTTGTTTGGCGCACGGTCATCGACGCAGAAACGCACTGTCCCATCTTTCTTTTGAACGAGAACTACTGGGAATGACCAGGGACTCGAGGAAGGACGCATTATTTGCGTCGTAGCATGTCTGAGATGTTTCCTCGATGATCTTGCGTTCTGCTTGAGACACGCGATATGGATGCCGATATACAATACGAGAGCCGTCAGTCTGGATGCTGTAGTAGCGGTGGTAGTCATGCTGAGGACGGGCGAGTTCACGTCAAATAGGGAACAATGTCTATTCAACCAGGGCGAGCAAATCTTCAGTTTGAGCAGGTGTTAAGTTAGTGCTTATGGTTACCGACACAGGTGTGGAAGAGGCATTGAATGGCAGTGATTGTGACTTTGGGACATCGTTGTGGCTGTTGTTTGGAAGAGTAACAATCGCAACAGGCTCACTGTCGACCGCGCAAGATACTGTTGAACCACACGGTAGCAGTACACACTCGGACGTTTGATTTAAGGTGGTTAGGTAGGTAGACCCATTGAAGAAGCGAATAAGCCCTGGTGTAATCACAATGCCCCTACGTAGGGTATGATCGTAAGGGAGAATTGATATGTCACCATCCACAATGTCGGTGCAATTAACACTTATAATTTCGTCAATGTATGGCCGAAGTACATAATCTGACGTGGTGACAAGGCGGATGCGTCCATCGTGTTCAAGCGGCGAAGAGCCATGGGCATTTAGATGCAGGAGGCGCTGATGACAAGATATGAAAGCGGATGCAGAAGACAAGAAATCCCACCCCGGAATGAGAGTGTGTGTGCACTCAAGCAATACCGCGAAAACGATGTGATGACGAATGCCTTCTATGCAGACACGAACGGTACACTGTGCATGTGGACGAATGAGAGCGTTGGTCGCTGCACGTAGAAGGTCAAGACCGGGAGTTCATTCTTGCTGGTGAACAAAAACAACTCAAGAGGTTCCCTGAAAAGTACCCGCAGCCCAACAAGCTGACACATTTCGAAGAATGTGGTACGGCCGCCAAAAACTGACGTCAAAAAGGCGCTTTTAACTCCCTGCCATCAGCGTTGAAATGTTATTAGCGTTCATATAGTGGGCTGTATACCCATGACTGCCGTCGCTCCACATAGCTTAACGAATAGTCCAGGGCCAACATTTAAATATATTATGCGTACTCCCACGATGAGGATAACTTGTACTTGATTAAAGCTTTTATATGCGAAGACTCACGCTTGTAACGCCGTACGTACGTGCGTCCGTACGGATGGTTTCTTTCGCCACAGGTTTTCGAGTGGTACATGTGAGCGGTGCCAAGTAGGTCACGCCGCAGCTTCGCAGTGACGTCACGCTCCCCTTGCCGGTGCGCGATGATGTCACTCTCTCCCTCACCCGCAGCACGCTCGCCGCAGCACCCACAGCTGCCGGCTCCTCCGCCCACTCGCAACACACTCCCTCCATTCACCCTCTCCACCGCCCGCAACGCTCGAGCGCACGTCGATTGGAAACACACCTTCGGCGCGATTATCTGCGATGAAACAACTTACACGAACCCCGACCCGCCTCCCGTACCTTTGCGTTTCAAACGAACGTTTACTCAAGTGAACGCTAGACCGAGTTTCGCTTCAAACCGTTCTTCCAGCACACGCGACGACTCCCGTTTCAACCGGGTGAACGCCGTGCGCACCGCTGCTGCTTCGCATCCCATCAGGGTTCTCTTCCGGGAGGTGGTCTATAAATTTTGCTCTGTTCATCTCTAACAATTGTTCCTCTGCTCGTTTTAGAATTTATTGTGCAACCTTAATTTGATATCAAAAAGCTGATAAAGCCAGCACACGCCAGCATCCTCGTCGTATAGAGCTGGGAGTTTCAGTGAAACATTGCCACCCAGAATGTTTTTCTGCGTCTATAGCCATTATGGATGATATCCATTTCAGTATAACAAAGGCTGTGTTTTTTTAAAACTAGGACCGCTTATTGCTCTCCCATAGTAGAGTACATCGTCGAATCATCGAATGTTTGTTCTAAATAATTGTTTGTTTGCAACTGTATTTGCTTTAATTGCTTCTTTGCTCGTTCTTTTCCTGCTTGAACGAATGCCGCGGTTGCCGCTATGCATTCTATAAAAAAAAACAAGGCATGCAAACAAGGACAAGAGAAAGAAGTCGACACCATATCGCATGTAGTTCCTAACGTAGTTTGTGGTTTTCCCCTCAAAATATCACTTTGTTCTGCCCTGTTCATTTTTCTTTTCTAATTGGCGTTGCCTCCTATATGTTTATGGTGCGGTCTGAGGATTTGTATTTCATACCTCACAATTAAGAATGTAATTTGTGGAGTCGTGATGGCTTCTGTCCGTGTTTGTATGCCCTGTTTTTTTTAATGAATCCTTAACAATTAGCGCTGTTCTAAGTTATTCTATGTTGTTATACACTATGGCTCGAAGTACATTCGCGCACTTTCCGTTGGCGTCATTGTGCTGTTACAAAATCGACGCGCGTCTTTTTATTTATGACGTGCAGCGATGAGATGCCACACTCTGCGCTCTAAAATATTTGCAGGGCCTCATCGACACCAGCGTTGTGACGCACCTTGTATAATTAATATGGCATTGCTACCACTGTGCAACAGCAGTCGCTTTGTGTTCTGCGCTGCACCACTATCTCGTCCTCGCGTATACGAAGACATTCAGCACAACGTCATACCTTGCGATCACGATTTTTTAGTGTTACGCCCCTCATGCTAACACAGTATTCATACATGTCTGGCGCTAACTGTGAGATAATTAGGTAGAGATAGCTAGTTAAAGTAGCTCCACTGAGAACTGTTAGTGCAATTCCTATAAACATTTATTCATATGAACTACAAAATAATTAGGCGTATAAAAAAAAACAGAATAGTTTGGGAACGCATCGACGATGCTCCCTGTGTATTGTGATCGATCGACTTTCTCTGTACATCTGTGGTAGCACACCTCGGGCCTCGCAAAGGTCACGCTCTAATTATATATACAACGGTTCTTAAATGTCGTCGAAGTCACTTGCATTTTTTTTCCAGTTGTGAGTCTCCATCTTCTCGATTTTCAGCTGTCTTGTGCCTTCGACACTTTGACATTACAAAGTGTGCCATTTTTTTTTTCTTCTTGTGCAGGTTCGCGGAGAGTGCCGGCAAAAAAACGCGCGCGTATGAAGTGCGGAAAAGTGTGGGTTTCTCAGAAGGCGCTTGAAACTACACGAGCTTACTACAGCAGCGTCGCTGACAAAGCCTTTAGCACGGTGACTGCAGCAGTGACTCTCACGGTTATTTACACTTGTTATTTTTGATATAACGGTGCCCTTCCTCGCGAAAGAGAGCGAAAAGGCTCTACCTGCCTCGCTCTACCGATAGGCTCAGTGAGGCTGGTCTCGGGAGACCTTGCCCGATTGTGTCACATTCGTATGGTGTCGTTACTACTTAAAATACGTGCACTTTATACACTATTGTTCGTTGTTCTGCAGTATTATCGAATGAGCAATAAGACCAGCAGCGCGGAAAAATTGTTCGTTGAGTCTTTCTGAAGCCGATCGGAAAGAGGCGAGAGACGACAACGGCAGCAACAGTGAAGTGTAACTCGTAAGAAAATAGATAAATTAATAATATGTTCCAGTGGCTAGACTTGAATTCTAATCATCCAGTGCAGAAGCCTGATGCACATAATTACTGCATCAGTCGTAGTGCGCCGTGAGGTAGAATATAACACCTTCAAGAATGCCAGGAGCGCGATTGAGGGCTCAATTGGTGCGTTTTCCAGAGCGATGATGGTTCTCCGCACAAATTACTTCGCGCAAGCCAGCGCGCTGAGGCCCTTGGCGCGTTTTTTCCAAAGCCAAATGTTTGTCGTAGGTGCCACCTCGGACAAACCCCGTAGAAGTACGTGTGAGGCCTGCAGCTCCACTACCGTTTGCCATTTTGTTCACGCTCATAGTCTAAGGTAGTTCTGCTCCGCCAGTGCCCAATTTCCCCACTTGTAGCGCTGACGTATTCGTCCCGCATTTACCGCTGAATGGACACTGACTTTTGTAATAGCTGTACCATCTAGGTGGACGTTAGCCGTCGCCGTGATGTTCTATATATATATATGTATGTATGTATGTATGTATGTATGTATGTATGTGTGTATGTGTGTGTGTGTGTATGTATGTATGTATGTATGTATGTATGTATGTATGTATGTATGTATGTATGTATGTATGTATGTATGTATGTATGTATGTATGTATGTATGTGTGTGTGTGTGTGTGTGTGTGTGTGTGTGTGTGTGTGTGTGTGTGTGTGTGTGTGTGTGTGTGTGTGTGTGTGTGTGTGTGTGTGTGTGTGTGTGTGTGTGTGTGTGTGTGTGTGTGTGTGTGTGTGTGTGTGTGTGTGTGTGTGTGTGTGTGTGTGTGTGTGTGTGTGTGTGTGTGTGTGTGTGTGTGTGGTGTGTGTGTGTGTGTGTGTGTGTGTGTGTGTGTGTGTGTGTGTGTGTGTGTGTGGTGTGTGTGTGTGTGTGTGTGTGTGTGTGTGTGTGTGTGTGTGTGTGGTGTGTGTGTGTGTGTGTGTGTGTGTGGTGTGTGTGTGTGTGTGTGTGTGTGTGTGTGTGTGTGTGTGTGTGTGTGTGTGTGTGTGTGTGTGTGTGTGTGTGTGTGACAGCCAATGTTTTTCGAGAACCAGTTTTGCGGTTTTTAGTAGATTATATTCCGATAAAATACCAACATTTGCAGCGCGTATAGAGAAGCCATAATAAACGTTTTTGTTAGCGCTATTGTTGCTACAATAGCGGTAACTAACTCGTTCACCATTAACTAAATCACTAGCTATAAACGGCAATTTACACCCTCCGACAGATCATGACATCTTAGCATCCAGCTGAAAATCATGTTTCCTTCCAACGGCACTTTTTAACAGGTGGCTTGTTTCTTAGGAATGCAAGGGGGAACGACAAACAAAACTCGTGACGTATAAGTTTCATCTACGTTATTTTCATTCAAAGCTGTGACACATAACCTTTAGAAGGCGGCTTCGTGTGCGAGCCACTGTATACCTGTGTATCGCATAGCAGCGCGATGGGCGTCCGAAGGCGTCAGCGAGTAGTTCCTGACCTCACTAGCTCGTTGATTGAGGCAGCTGCGAAACTGATTAGACTTGCAAACCGTAAGCGCGGTCGGCGACATTCGCTTGAATCACTGCCCTTCAAGGCAAAGGAGATTCTCGGCTTGAAATCCGACTTCAATAATTAATAATTAGTTTGCCGTGGTTTTCACACAAGTGATCAACTTGCGCACGCTACACTGTATACTCCCTACTTGTACTTTAATTAGGAAAGGTTTTTTTTTTAATTTCTTTCCATCTTAAAGTCAACTGTTCCGCACATCATCTTTTAAAGCACCATTTTATAGGCAATCAGTCTACATTGATCAACTGTGTTTTGAGAATGCTAATGCCGTTGATTTCTCCGTCACATATGTTTATTACTAGAGGAGAAAATTCAGTTCACGAAGCGTCATTTTTAAATTTCGCGCCGAAAAACCCGCGCGTTACGCCACAAATTTTAAAGACCTTTTTTCGTATTTTTGGTGACAGGCTCAACGAAATTTTTTTTTTGAAACTCGGTATGCTAAGGCTATGGCCCTACGAAATGAAAATGCGCTTAATTTTTATCGATTAGTAACTACGTGTGACCTAGCAGACGCCGTCACAATCTGTGACGTCACGGCGTTAAGCGGGAATTTTAAGATGACGTCGCCACCAATGTTTTCTTATGCGTTTTTCTCGCTTAAGAAGTGTATCCTTGAAGCAATAGTGGCAATTTTGAAATTGCGAAAAAGTACCTTACTAATATTCTAAAAATTATTGTTTCCTTTAGTGTCCCTGTGAAGTTACACAACCATGACGCTCGTTTTCGCAGAAAGCCCACATGCTTGAATGTTTAGACACCATACACCAGCCAGAGTCATTTATCGGACCACTCTTGCTAACACCAGCGGCGAAGAGCAGCGCATAAAATCAAACTACACGTTTCAACGGAGAAGAACGTGCAAAATGTTTGATTTATCGTCCCTTGAGCTTTGTCCAGCCCAAAGTATAATCTTATAAAGTAAGGGGGCGGAAACTTCTTATACCACCCATGCATGTAAGCGCTCTCGCATGCTGATGCGCAGCGGCAGCGCCGATTTTACTACTGGCGACTGCCGGGCATCCAAATAGAAATAAATCACGAACACAACATTTTCTATACATGACGTCACTGGTGAAGTAACTTAACAAAGTAAAATGACGAAAAGCCGAGAGGAGGAGGGTTGCCACAGAAGCTCTCTTTTCCCGCTTCGCATGCAAGCGGAATGCGTTCGTGGCTTTTTTCAGATCCACTGCACGCTTGGGCGAAGCAGCCATTCGCAAAATATTGTCAACTATATTTTCCCTTTTTTTGAAATTGTGTTCCTCTGCTCACAGGTGGCGAAAGTTCACCTGACCGATTTCTCAGCAAGACGAAGGTCGATCGACCCAAATAAAATTAAGTTCTTTATTGCACGTTTTGCACACAAAAAAAGTGGCAAAGTGTCAATCTATAAAGGTAGCTTGAATTTACAACTGACATATGGCCGCAATGAGCGAACACTGAAGCCGAAATCTCCGAATCATTGCGAAAATTATCCACAATCATGAGTAGATCTCGTCCTATTTGACTCAATCACGTTGGCTATGACGGCGCACATAGTTTTCTAACAGAATTGAGTACCAAATGAAACTGACGTTCAGAGGCACGGAGAGGCTTCAAGCCATCAGATTTTTTTTTTTTTTCAAGAATAAACGTTGCCGGAAACATTGTTTCGGCAAGTTGACTCGTTCTCGTCAGTGCAAGAGCGTTGCTTAAACGAATAAAAGTTCACTTCTTCGAACGTTGGCTCCAGCAACATTCCCTGTAATAATTTCTGGAAGCATTCAGTCCACCACATGCATTTGAGTGACAGTATTAGATGAAAAGACACATTTCCAAACCGTGGCTACATGAATTTCATGAACAGGAAAGAGCGTATAACTACATCTTTTGAATACATGACAAAAGTAAAAGAAGCGAAAACTATGTAGCCGATCCAACAATAATTCAAGCCTTTCATCAAGCGCTTTTTTCGACAGCAGCTTGGCTGCCGTCTTGACCAATTAGTCTATTAGCGCTGCTGCACTTCTGTCAGCCCATCGGGCTTGCAGAGAACTGGGTTTACTTATGTACTCATGCAAAATTAACACCTGCTGAAAATAATGGATCCAAATACGTGTGCTCACCCGCTGTTACCAAGGTAACCTGATCAAGCTTCACGGAACTGGAAATCCCAGGGTTAACACACCACAGAGACGCGAAAAAGACGTGTTGACTGATTTACCCATCTTCGTCGAATGCATAGTTGCCTTGCTCGGCGAAGCTCAGAGCGGCTTTCATTCTCTGCCCGCCAAAACGTGCTGTCTTTATCTTTCCCGTTAAGTTGGCATGCCATTGCCAACCGAGCGAGATAACTGAGCGCGATACAATTCGTACTGTCACTAAGAGTGAGGCGAGAAGGATTGGAGGCAAGCGCCACGAACTCAAGTCAACCACTTCCCGCACTTCACCTGATTTAAAGCTCGCAAAATGAGAAATAAAAAGATACAAACAAAATAAAAGGCATTGACATTGGTATAGAATTTCTTGTAAAAACTTGTGAAACCCAATAAATGCGTACATTCACGTCAATTTCGCTCCGTTCAACCGGATCCTGTGCCCTGCAACCGCTACGTGCGTGCATGTTCATGGAACCGAAACTATAGCGATCACTTTCCGGGGCCTGATCAAGGTTTTTCCTGAGAAAACGCAACGCGGCTAGCGTAGATTTGGGTTTCTAGGCCTGAATCACCAGTTCCAACAGCTTCGCGTACAGGCGATCGCAACCATAGCGTTTCCTATTAAAACCGCTAGACGCTGATATGACACGGCAACCGTCCGGGCGTATACCACTGGAATCACTGTATAGTAAATTTACCGTATTTTTATGCTTGCGGCTACACGACGGGTCTACTTCTGTTATGATAAAAATTTCGTAGCCAATCATAATTTGCTGAGTTCAGAAGGCAATGACACTCTTCGTATATTCACAATTATTGCAAAATGTTGATCACGACGCGATATTTTGTTGGTAATCATCACTTTTAACATTTTGTACGCCCGCTCGAAGCCGGAATGACTAAATTTAGAGTTCTATACACCCACGATGGCTGAACCGACATGTGTTTGCAGTTCCCGCATACACTATACAGTACGATTCCTTCTATACTATTTCGCTATAGGACATTTTATATTGTGTCACGCACCACAAATATCCATTAGCGTGCTTCCCGATCCTACTTATTACGGGCGTTACGCTTCAGTGTGCTCATGCACTGCTGTCGAACGTCCAAAGATTGAACGCAAGGCCAGATCAGTCCAGGGAAATTGTCAGGAAAGAAAAGGCTATCGTGTGAAAGGAAAAAAAAAAGTATCCGTTTGCTTAGAAGATATAACACGAAGAATTCCGTGAGTTCATCTCTTTCTTCAGTGTGGCTGGGCTTCAAGTTTGTCAATAAATCTGGCATATTTGCGAATGAATAACGTCGTACCTGTTAGTTCACATGACAGACACACTGTCCTCATAATAAGGTGTTGATTAGAGTATTATCCCCTCATCAAGATTTTTTTTTTTTTGAATGAAACAGGTCTTCAACGTATACGTTGAAGACCTGTTTCGCCTCATATAGGAGGCAAATCAAGGGGAAAAAAAGCGTGTTTTCTGACTACCTGTACTGCCAGCGCAATCTGGTCACCCGGACAAAGAAGGCAGCCCAAGTCGTATAGGTCTTCTAGAATAAGGAGTCCTCCCTTACTGAGGAAACCAGGTATCCACTATAAATACGAGGTTAGCAAAAAATATAGTAAAATAAACGTTTGTTTTTCTTTACGCTCTTCTCAACTGCGGAATTATTTTTTTCTGTGAAGTCAATATTGGATTCGCACGTATCCCTTTTACTGATGACAGAGCCGGTAGAAAACAACGCTTACGCTACACGTGACGTCGGTTCTAACAAAAACGTTGAAAGCATAACGCACCATTTAAACTTGTATGTTGATCATCAGCGGCCACGTTTACCATACGTTTGCACAGCAGGTGCTCAGGCAACAGTTCTTTCACTTGGCGAATCCCACATATATAGGAAGCATTTGCAATATTCGGTTTGCGAAATGTGCGACCAAACCCACCGATTGTTTTCCCCTTGTTATTTTTCTATTTTTGCTCTTATACAGGGTGCCCCAGCTATATATTTAGCCTGAGTTTAAAAACTTGCCGATGCACGCAATGACAACGCGATCAAATGCATGTTGCTGACTGTTGCCTGGAGTGAGTCAGACTATTCTTTGTGTTCTGATTAGTTGCCTAGTTAGGTCACTTTTACTATCTAACTTTCTAACGCAACAAACATGGGCCGCGCATTCTAATGAGAAAGTTGTTGTTCGGTTCGCACAGTTTCAAGCTTTGATTGATATGTGGGGTTTAACGTCCCAAAACCACCATATGATTATGAGAGACGCCGTAGCGGAGGGCTCCGGAAATTTAGACCACCTGGGGTTCTTTAACGTGCACCCAAATCTGAGCACACGGGCCTACAACATTTCCGTCTCCATCGGAAATGCAGCCGCCGCAGCCGGGATTCGAACCCGCGCCCTGCGGGTCAGCAGCCGAGTACCTTAGCCACTAGACCACCGCGGCGGGGCCAGTTTCAAGCTTTACGTCTGTTAATTTTTAGTGTTTTCCTACTCACTGCAAATGACCGCGAAGTGCAAAAGAAATACCACGTGACAAGCCCGCTCGCGCGCCAGTGTGCACCATGATTCTAGTGCTCCCTAACGTTCCGCGTACGAACGACCATAGCATTTGCCCGATTATGAAGTCTCGACATAGCCGTAACGATGGTTGTGGCTTTGCGATGAACACGTTTCGCTATCAGCCAGGAAAGCGGTAACCACTGTGACTGCTTGCCACTGTCATAAACCGCTGCGAATGAAGCGCATATATAGTTCGTACGCGGAACGTTAGGGAGCACCGGAATCACGGCACGCGTAGACGTGCCAGTGGGTTTGTCATTGTTTTTTTTTTTTTGTATTTCGCGGGTATTTGTAATGATGATTATGATGACACGTGGGATTGAACGTCTTAAAATCACCATATTAATATGAGAGACGCCGTAGTGAAGGGCTCCGAAAATTTAGACCACCTGGGGTTCTTGTCCACCGGCATTTGTAGTTATCTGAAACACACTAATAAATAACATACAAAGCTAAAAACTGTCTAATCGGACGATTTACAAACCGATCTACAATTTTCTTAATGAAATTTTTGACCCATCTTTGTTGATACAGAAGTAAGTTAAGAGGGTCTAATTAAACAATTGATAAGAAGATTAAAATAGTCTGATTTTGTCCAGACAGGAGCCAGCAACATGAATTTGGTGTCTGCATATTTTTAAACTCTGGCTGAAGATGGCTATGCTGCCAAGATCTTCTACAAGATCGCAACATCTATAAATAAAAAAATAAAAATTATTTCACTGAGCAAAAAAAAAATTGGCAGCATATCCACGGAGTGAATGATGGAGAGTGGGGCGAAGCATTCGTCCGTCCATTCGTTCTTGCTTCTGTCCGTCCATGCGTCCGTCTGTGTGACTGTCCATGCGTCCATCCGCCCGTCCGTGCGTGCGTCTGTTCATGCGTCCGTCCCTGCGTTCGTCCATGCATCCGCCCTTGCGTCCGTTCATGCGTCTATCCATGCATCTGTCTGTGTGTCCGTTCGTCCATCTATTCAACACTCCAAGTACCACCACATCGCATCTTTTCATCATATATTCCCCACATAGAAGCACAGCCATCCAGCGGACATTTCAACCCTTTCTTGTCAGATAATGCTCAATGTACATGTCAATGGCTGCTAATGGGGATTGCAGCGTGCGCGTTAACTAAATGCCAAATGCTCCTGTCTCTCATTCCCCATTAGCAGCCATTGGCATGTACATTGAGCATCATTTTTTATTGTTAAACAACGAACAGAAGAAATCTTTCACCAGCACCACCTTGGAGGTCAAAATGTTATATTTGTTACACACTACAGCGGCTACGAGGGACGAACGGGTGTTTCTATAAAGAGCTTCGCCCCTAAAACAACACCACTCTGATATTGCCGTAAATATTGCAGTAAAAACCAACACCTACTGATATTAGAGTAAATGAGCTCACAATCGAAGAAATCACTGATTTCTACTGTTTTTTTTTAATTTTGTTTTTATTTGCTTGAAAGCAGTGCGTCTGTGCCTAAACTCGCCTTCTTTGGCGCCACCAGGATTAAAAAAAAAAAAAATGCGCGCGGTTGTGTGCGCATCGCTCATCGCGCCGCTGCGCGCAGAGCAACAGCACGAGCCACGTTCTTCGCCGTTAACCTTCGTGGCGATTCTCGCGAGGTGTCGCGCATGCGCAGCGAGGAACGACGACGACGATACAGATCGTGGAATTCAGCGAGCAAGGCTGCGCACGGATGCGCAGGGGCGGCGGTGCGGTTGCTTTGCACGCACGCACTGCAGCGCAGCTGCGCCGGCCCTCGCTCGGCGCGGCTTCGTTGTCGTCTTGGCATTCCATTGTGCGCGCTTCGAGAAAGATCGGCGGGAAGCCGTGCCACGCGGCGCCGCCTTGGATAGGAGGGCGCGCGTGTTTCACAAGGTGTCAGCCCGTGACGCCGGAAAGGGCGCCGCCACGAAGACGGCGATATATCCAAGGGAGGCGACCCCGTCACGTGACCTTTTCTGGGCGACGACGGCGCTGATCTGCCCAGAACGCGCACCTCGATGAACGCGCGTAGGGAGAGGTACTATAGGGTCTCGCGCTGTTCGAAATTCACATGAGCGACGAACTTTTACGCAAGTGAGCCCGCGTCAATTCACCTTTTCATAAACGCCTCCCTGGGCGCCGCCATAGCCCTCCTTGGGCTGTGCAAATTGGCGCGTCCCCTCGAAAATGCACTGACAACGCTGCGCCCTTAGCCTTTGTACTCCCGCGCACAGCCCATCATGGCGGTGTTTTTTTTTTCCTTCCTGTGAAAAGGTGTATACAATGAAGACGACAGAAATATTTAGTTGCAGGGGTGGGGGGGGCATGTTACTTACGCACGCACACTCTTGCCTTGCGTTCCATTCAACATTCCAAGCCGCAGCGATGGTGAATAGAAGGGACCACAATGACTTACGTGCGCGAGCTGCTTTGGCACCGCGGCACTAAAACACTCTACAAGAGAGTTTTAGTACCGAGGACCCGAAGGCATTCGGGTGACGTGCTTTCGCATTCTGTTGTCCTCCAGCTGGCGAACAAGAAGAGTTATCCATGCCTCCCCTAATGAGAAAGAAAAGGGGAAGGGAGGTGGAGCAAACTACTCCTGATTCGATTAAGCTGAAGCTTGGCGATATACATATATATATACAAATATGCATACACAAATCTGCATGATTGCAACGCACAAATAAAACGGGGACAGATGAGAAGACGTAACGCAGGCGCAACGAGGACATTCATAGAGCGTCGAGGGAGGCACAGTAAATAAATCCATCATTGTTGTGATCATATGTTGGAACCTTATCTTCGAAAGCTTCATTCCGAAAGCATACTATAGATGTCTAGAACAAAATTAAGCCGGTATATCACTCCACCAGGCTCTAAATAAGGAAAGGTGTGGAGGGGTGACTTAGCAAGCTTTAGAGACTCAAGCGAGTGGTTCTTAAGATAGAGAAAGGAAGAGAAAAGTGAGCCCCGTTATTGTCTGCTTCAGTGAGCGACACCGCCACAGAGCTCACAAGGGATGGGGGTGAGGAGGGATAAAAAGGGTAGAAGTAAAGGTATAGAAAAGATGAAGAAGAAGCAACAACAAACTGAGGGGATAGGACAGACAGGAAAGATGGAAGCACGGTCACTGGAGTCCGAGGACGGGGTACACTTGCGAGAGATGTTGTCGGCGTCTGTAGATGGCGTAGAGCAGGTCCAGTAAATCAGAGCTACGCTGTCATCGAAGGTCGTTGGCAACAGGAGGTGACGTAGGGCGAGCCCAGTCGGCCAGAGCTAGAGTATTCACCTAGAGCAGAACAAGAGTAGAGCCAGTACCTAGGGTACCCAGGGTAGAGCTTTGGTTGTAGAGTACAGACAACTCGAGTAGAAGAAGAGTAGACCTAGCTATAGCGTAGATTTTTAGAGTAGACCAAGAGTATAAATAGCAAGATTAGAGAGCAACTAACTGTACGGTAGAGCTCTACACCTGAGCAACATAATGGAGCTAGCTAGAGCGTATAAATGCCGTGTTTAGCTGCAGTGATGGTTGGTGTCGGCTAATGTTGTGCGTGTTGGCATGTAGGCTAATGTTAGCTATGTTTTGTTCTAACAATAACATTGTATTCTTTGAATCTTATTTCTAATGACTGATTGCTCCGCAGTTTTTCTCCTTTGACCATTACAATTACCATACGCATGACGTCAAGCATTCTTAGTATACGGTTACTACTGACGTCATCATCCGTTGAGCGCGGTCACTCTAAGTGTTCTTCATACTTCTTCTTGACAATCGCAGGTGACCTCGCACGAGGAGCTGTCGACTCACATTGAAAGTGAAACGGATTTTTTCTTTCTTTCTTTCTTTCTTTCTTTCTTTCTTTCTTTCTTTCTTTCTTTCTTTCTTTCTTTCTTTCTTTCTTTCTTTCTTTCTTTCTTTCTTTCTTTCTTTCTTTCTTTCTTTCTTTCTAGGTCAAAATAACGGGATCGAAAGGAATGGTGTTGCACTAAGAAGACATTATATTTCAGCTTATTAATTATATGTTGCATGTGTAACGGTGAAGTATTGAGCCATGAAAAGTTCGGCAACCACATTGTCAGGGCTCGGCCCGGACTTTGTCGCTGCTTAGCACTGACGATGTGGTTGCCGAGCTTTTCTTGGCTCAATACTTCTTCATTACACATGTATTAGGAATGACTGCTTTTTTTTTTAACCTCCATGCTAACTTTCATTAGTACAGTCAGGGGGGAGAATGGGGTTCGATTTCTCCCCTCCCAAAAATCCTCAGTTTTGTATGAGCATATACTATGCAAACACCAAAACGAAGAAGCGCACGAACGTGCGTTAAGGATAGTTGAAACCTCGCAAAAAAAATTCTGGATACGCGTCTTGATGGTGTTCGTTTCGACTAACACATAAAGATACATATGTATATGACCACTGCCATCAGTTTCTTCCTTTTTATTGAAATAATGCGCACGATCGCGAAGAATGCTCATTAGAATTTGCATGTGCGACGTGGCGGACGCTCACCGCGGTGCAGCGATTGCGAACAACGTGCGCTAACTTAAGGACGATAGCATAGTCCCTCAAATGACGATAGCGGGCACGAGATGAAAATACGGAAGCATGGGAGGTGCGTGACAGCGTAATTTCGGCCGTTATTGGAAACAATCTTTTGCGCCTGTAACGGACGGAGCCTGGCTGGTCCCGAGTTTCAATGTTACAGCTTGTATTGAGAGCTGAATGTGCGCTATGAGCCTTGTTTTTTTTTTTTTCAAAAATAAAAGACACATACAAGTGACAATTGTTTATACCACCGTTTAGCCTAGCAAAGAGGCTTGCCCGATAAAGAAGCTAACTCTCTCTCTCTCTCTCTCTCTCTCTCTATATATATATATATATATATATATATATATATATATATATATATATATATATGTGTGTGTGTGTGTGTGTGTGTGTGTGTTTCGACTATAGAGGAATACGTCACATCGACTAGTACTGTCGAGGCTACACAATGTGCGTTGATTTAACTAACCGCGGAGGCAAAATCATGCGAGGTAAAGACCTTGACGTGCCTCTGTCAAAGTTACCGTTCTCGGGTTTGCTTTGACGACCTCCGGAGGCGTGCCATAAGCCAGTCATGTGGGCGTGAAGATAACCAGCATAAGCCTGCCGTGCTCTGGTTATATTTAATCACAGAGAGGCGCGAGTGATCGATACTCTGGCGCGTGCCAAAGTATGCAATTCGGGAACCACATATTTCTAACCGGATGAAAATCCCCGAATCTGTTCGTAACCGCGAAGCCCTAATTATCTACTGGATTTTTTTTTCCACTCGGACAGAAGCGGAGCACAACTAAGATTACGAGTTAACTCTTTACGCTTAGAATCTAGGCGTAAAACTTGTGGTTTCTATTGATGTAGCATTATTATTCACCGATTGGCCACTCAGTCCTCACAGTAGCTCATCGGCCGGCACGCAACTTTACAGTGCTGCCTGTTGTTAGGAGCAGCTTTCACAAAGGCGTACTCTTTTCGCACAGAAAACGGCGGATACCTCCAGATGTGACTCGTGCGATTGTGACGAAACAATGGAACATCTACGGTGTTCCTGTGACCGTTTCGCGAGCGAGCGCAACGTGCTACGCGAATTAAACGCTGAACAAACTAGATGATGGACCTTTTTTCCGAAGAGATTCTGGGATCAAGACTGATTCATGATCCCAGAATCATGAAGATTCTGGGATCATGACTGTATAATAGTCGCAGGTCAGCAAAGCGACGCGGGCATCACTATGATTATTTTTTTATCGACTGGATTGAGGGACAGCTTGCAAGCGCGCAATGTATAGGCGCCCGTGTACCCTGACGGTTCTCTCTTACCTCTCTTTCCTTTTACCCCCTCGCTCCTTCCCCCAGCGAGGGGTAGTAAACCGGACGCGTGTCAGCTTGACCTCCCTGCCTTTCATTTCCTTCCTCCTTCTCCTTTTCCTCGATCCTTCTAACAGGCACGGAGGAAGCAGAACAACCCGTGTTTCCGTGTGGTGCTGCACTCACATTCTGCAAGTTTCAGGGACAGCGTCGAGAATAACAATTTGTATGTCTAAACACATCGAGCAATATCGGGTGCTCGAGGTAATAAATAAATAAATAAATAAATAAATAAATAAATAAATAAATAAATAAATAAATAAATAAATAAATAAATAAATAAATAAATAAATAATGCCACGAACCAGCATCCACACTGTTTCATTTCTGCCCAAACTTCTTTACTTTTTCTTTCGAACCCTGATTGATCGATTGGTTGATTGATTGATTGATTGATTGAATGAATGATTGATTGATTGGTTGCTATGTAGGGTTTAACCCAAAACCACCCTATGATTATGAGAGACGCCGTAGTGGAGGGCTCTGGAAATCTCGACCACCTGGGGTTCTTTAACATGCACCCAAATCTGAGCACACGGGCCTACAACATTTCTTCCTCCATCGGAAATGCAGCCGCCGCAGCCGGCTGCATTTCCGCGACCTGCGGGTCAGCAGCCGAGTACTTTGGCCACTGGACCACCGCGGCGGGGCTTCTTTCGAACCCTGCCCTCCTTTGCCTGTGCAGGGTAGGCAACCATATATGCTCAAGTATGGCTAACCACCAAGCCTTTCTTTTTATGTGTATCTCTCTTTCACCTCGCAGAAAGAGAGAAAGAAATTCATTCCTGGCACAACGACGACGCTGATATTAGCTTGCCCGTATAGTTGGAAGGGTGGCGAACCTTGTGCGCGAAACAAGCGCGCAAGTCTTCAATCCTAAAGAGTGCGATCGAGAATCTCGGAAAGCTTCAAAGCCGCGCCTCGCGACCGCTTCACGCCCGACCTTGTTCGGCGATGTGTCGCATGTCGCTAAATGTCACCGTCTTGCGCTCCGGCTGAGCCGCGTGCTACACAATGACTCGACGAAAGAGACAGGTGCGGATCGTTCCTCTTCTATAGCCAGCCATCAAGCGCGTGGAGAATCGATCGAAGCCGCAACAAAATATGGCGGCTTTCAAACGGCGTTTGCATAGTAACTTCGCGCTAACTAAATGGCGAAAAAAGCGGGTACATCAGCAACGAGGAAGGGCAGGGCGGCTACATATGCGGCAACGATTGCAACAAAATCTCGGAAATCTAAGCTCCAAAAACATGGTATGATTACGATAAACGCCATATTTGGAGACTATGAATTGCGACTCAACAACAACAACAACAACAACAACAACAACAACAACAACAACAACAACAACAACAACAACAACAACAACAACAACAACAACAACAACAACAACAACAACAACAACAACAACAACAACAACAACAATAATAATAATAATAATAATAATATATATAATAATATAATAATAATAATAATAATAATACTCGTCAGAGTTTTACATCCCCCAAAACCGCGATATGATTATGAGGCGCGGCGTAGTCGAGGGCTCCAGAGAATTGGACCACCTGGAAGTCTTTAACGAGCCCTAAATACGAACCTCTATCGTTTACCTTTCATCGCAACGAGGCTCCTATAGGGGGGAGTGAGCGTCGTGTCCGGATCAAATAAAGTTATTTGCCTGCCTGCCACAGCCAGGATTCCATCCGACGATCTTTGGTTTAGCAGTCTAGCACATCCATCCTTCTTCCTATCTGTCCCGTCTCCGCGTTGTTTCCGTCAACGTGACGGTGTGTCTCGCTGTGCAGCCCGTCTCTCATCCCCGTGTCCTGTATCTGTGTGTAACCGGGTATAGCAAGCCGAAGTTTTCCTTCTCGCTATAAACTCCGTGCCTCTACAGTACCCTCTCCCCGTTCTCTCTTTCCGTCTTCCTTTTTCGTCAGTTGGGGCATGAAGTGGCGACTGATAACATCGCTGTACTTTGAACGATCGTAAGCAGCAAGGCAGCCTCACTGGTCGGCGTTTACGTGTGTTCGAACGTAACGTTCTTTCTAGACGTCAGCGAACAGCGCGATTCGACTCCGAAGACGCCCTTGTGTTGGCATATTAAATCACGCCCCCTTCTCCGCATGCCGCAATCAGCCAAACAGTGCAGGTGCCGAGAGCTGCAGAAGCCGCCGCTGACCGCAAAGAAAGGAGGCCGAGATCGTGCCTGTCGCAGCTCGGGAAGCGTAATCGAAGACCATAAATTTGCGATGAGAAAGGACTCCGAGAGGGGGGCGCGGTCTCGACCTGGGTCGAAAAAAAAAACACGAAGTACATAGGGTTGCGGTCCAAAAAAAGAGGATAAATACAGGGGGTCAGGCCTATTGGTAAATCGGCGGCACATGTGCACTACCGATTACGTATAACCTTCATGACACAATTTTGCTCTCCGGCTGTGCCGTACACTTTACACCGCAGTTCACCATTAGGGAAGCCACATCATATATGCCGCGATAACTTTTATGTTCCACAAGATTGGTCGTATGTAGGCGGGACGTCATTCTGGGGAGACCCTTTACCTTACGCAGGGTTTGTTTTGTCACAATAATGTGTTATGCAGGCTTGCACAATATATGTTCGTGGTTAAAAACGGCGCAAGAACACGAGACACAAACGAAGAAAAGGACCGCCACCCGTCCTTGTGTATTTGCACAGGAAAACAACAACAACAACATTCTTCGTTCTTCGTTTGTGTCTCGTGTTCCTGCGCTGTTCTTAACCATGAAATCTCACCAACTTGCCCAAATATCAGGGTTATTGCACAATTTATGTGTTTGTTTTCGTGTATAAAGGAAAAAAAGTATTCAGGAGCCGCTACCCAACCACGACGGGTAAGCTACGCCAAGCCCAAAGCTCGCCACCACCAGGCATATAAATGTGACAACTGCAAAGTTGTTTTCCGAGCAGCCGACGGCACCTACCGCTGTATACAAACATGTAATGCGTCAATAAAACTTTATTTATTACTATCACATTGCGTCATGCTCTCTCATTACAGTTTTCTTCGTCCATGCCAGAAACTGGACATAAGGCAATATTTAGCGCAAAGTGACGCATGCAGGAACGAGAAGGGAGAACAAAACACGTGCTGTATTTCCCTCTCCTCCTTGTGTCGCTTTGCGCCTCTCTTACAACAAGGCCGAATTTTTCCTCTTGAGAACTGGACCTTTGTCCACGCGGTTAGTAGCGCAACACTTCTGTTGCTACAGATAAACACGACGGTCATGGGTTCACATCCAAGCAACAATTAAATGTAGCGACGGGAAATGACAAGTCACCTTGATGCCCTGGTAAAAGATCAGATTTGCATATCATAAACGACCGATCACCGACAAGCCCACGATAGAGAGAACACCAATCACGTGAAAACGATGCATTAAATACACATACATTTTTGTACAGCTAGCGACAATGGGAAATTTATAGGGCGAGCATCGCGAAAAAGGGCTTGGAGATATTTCAGTCGCTACAAGAAAGCATGGCTTTGGGGCGTCCAGTTTTGTTTTTGTTAATCAACGCTCTCTAATAAACCAGCAGCTAGATTCCTTCGGCGAACCATCGGCTTTTTCGCGAGATCAGTTGATGCTACGTACGGCATGGCAATCTCAGTTCTTAGATTCAGATTTTAACTCCCCTTCCACTAAGCGAAAGCTCTTCAAGACTATGGTCGTAGGGCTACTTCAGATTAATGAAATGAAGGGACAGCTGGATGCGTATTCGTTAAAAAAATATTTGGGTGTGAAAACAAGACAGCACAAGTAGAAACCTATCTTGCATTTCGTCACTGTCTTTTACTTTCTTGTTCAGCTCTTGCTTGAGTGCGAAAGAACTGCAGTGGACGGCTACAATGTCCATCGCATTGAAGGGTAAGTATCTTGAAAACGTACCGAGGCCTATAACCCAAGTAACAAGTGTGTTGCGGTCTTTGAAGGTCACAACATACTAGTTACTTGGCTTTCTTGACTTTCAACGTTTTGCGAAATGACAACGATCGCCGCCGTCTATGTATACATTCGAAACAACAAGGGCTGATTTGTGAAATTTTATACGACATATCCTGGAAGTTAAGCGCAAACTTATAAAGACGGCACAAGAAGAAGGGGTACACATAGGCGCTAACATCCAGCAAATTACTTCACTAATTCAAGAAATTATTTTTTAATGATTAGGGGTATAGAAGTGCGTGATCCTGGTTAAGGTAAACAATTTCTTGATAGTTAGCGCCGGTGTGTGTGTGTGTGTGTGTGTGTGTGTGTGTGTGTGTGTGTGTGTGTGCGCGCGCGCGCGCGTGTGTGTGTGTGTGTGTGTGTGTGTGGTGTGTGTGTGTGTGTGTGTGTGTGTGTGTGTGTGTGTGTGTGTGTGTGTGTGTGTGTGTCCCTTCGTACAGTCTCCTTTTCATATGCGCTAAACTCTTAGCATATATAAAACAACAGTGCGTGCCCCAGCGCAGTGGTCTAGCGGCTAAGGTATTCGGATGCTGACCCGCAGGTCACGGGATCGAATCCCGGCTGCGGCGGCTACATTTCTGACGGAGGCACAAATGTTGTAGGCCCATGTGCTCAGATTTGGGTGCACGTTAAAGAACCCCAGGTGGTCTAAATTTCTGAAGCCCTCCACTACGGCGTCTCTCATAATCATATGGTGGTTTTGGACGTTAAACCCCACATATCTATCTATTCACAACAGTTCGCCTGTCCGCGTATCATGTGACGTGTGCTAGAGAGAAGGAAAGCAGACCAACCGTGGGTCTCACGAGATATCGTTCAACCATATGCATGCATTAAAGCGCGCCCCGCCGCGATGGTCTAGTGGCTAAGGTACTCGGCTGCTGACCCGCAGGTCACGGAATCGAATCCCGGCTGCGGCGGCTACATTTCTGATGGAGGCACAAACGTTGTAGGTCCGTGTGCTCAGATTCGTGTGCACGTTAAAGAACCCCAGGTGGTCTAAATTTCCGGAGCCCTCCACTACGGCGTCTCTCATAATCATATGGTGGTTTTGGGACGTTAAACCCCACATATCTATATATCTACAACAGTTTGCCTTTCCGCGTGTCATGTGACGTGTGCTAGAGGGACGGAAAGCAGACCAACCGTGGGTCTCACGAGATATCGTTCGGCAATATGCATGCATTAAAGCGCGCCAGCGACAGAAGAGCGCGGCGCTGCCGGGGCTAAAGCGTCGCTCCCGGCCGGCGACGTCGTGCAGCTGTACGCGGGAGGAGCGCGATGATCGAGCCCTCGTCGCCCGAAGTGGGACCGGTGTTTCGTGTGTGCAGGCCACGGTGTAAGAAGTAGTAGCTTAGGTGATTGAACGGCGCGCGCTGGGCGAGGGCCACTGCGGCACGCTTAGAGTTCTCCTTTCTCCGCTCGTCAAGAGAGGGCGCTAGAAACTTGTGCCCGCTCACTCGCTTCGCGCTCTCAGACAGCACTAGCCGTTTGCAGCTTTGTTCACGGCACGTTGTTGCTGCTCGCCGGGTGTTGTCAAAGCATTGTTCATTTGTCTGCCAGGTAGCTCCCAACCTTCGAACTTTTTCATGAGCCTGCATAATGGGAAAGTGCTTCGTACCGTTTTGTAACACCGGTTACAAGTCTTGCAAAGAAAAGTTCTCGCTTTTCAAGCCGCCGAACGATGAAGCAAGACTGGAAGCATGGAGACGAGCCATTCCTCGTAAGGACCGCGTGCTCCAAAGAACGGATCGCGTTTGTGAGAAGCATTTCGCTTCCCGTTTTATCCTGAAGACGTGGTCTGCGGGAATTGACGGCCATGTGCTGATGTCTGGAACAAGAAGAGCGGGCCTTTCAAAAGACGCTGTGCCGTCAATTTTCGAAGGGGCGCCAAGCTACCTGTCCAGAAAGATTAAAAGCCCTCGAAAGCAAGTGAAACGGCTAGCGCTTCCTGTGGCTGCTTCGGTGAGTAGCTGTAACAACAATAGCAGCAACTTGCCAACGACAGCTAGCCACATAGAAGTCTCCCCAGCGGACAATATGGAAACGTCGTCTGACGACAGCTGTTGTGTGACTAAGACTGGTGAGAGTAACTCATGTGACTCAGTGTTCGAACGGCTTTTCAGTGCAGTATCTTGCGTTAGCCTGCCACAGCCATCATGGGCGGCGCATCTCATCAACTTAGCTGGAGTGAGGGACGTCGTGTTTATTGACGCTGCGGTTGCGCATAGGACAAGCGACGGATCGTCGGTGCTGTTTAACAGGAAGGCTCTGCATGTCAAAAGCAACATGGAAGTCCAAGTCTACATCTTAGACAAGTTGATCGACTCTGCTGCAATAGGGGTAAGTCCCTTCGCCACATCTGCCCTTGAAGTTGAATCCATGCTCAAAGTTGTTGACGGCATAGATGTGTGTAGGGGAGGGCCTAGTTTAAAGGACTTCCCTGATGTGTCCCCTGAATGTGCCTTTGTGGACTGTCAAAAAAGCTGGAGACACAACAAATGTCTCTTGGTGACACCTGGAGGTGCTATCTGTCGCCTGTGTTCGGGCCTCGTTGACACCCTTAGAATACATGCTGATCGCCGAGCTGCGCGAGCCAAGCAGGGAATACCTCTCAAGCGTTTCAGGTTATCGGTGGTGCCCACCCAACAACAGAAGCTTTCTGCTTTGCGGCATGCACGATCAGCTGTTCAGCGGTCACGAGCACGACTGGCCAAGCGCAACAAGCTGTTATTGGAGCAGTTGCAAGCAGCGATGAAAGAGCTAACAGATTTGCAGGAGCAAGATATCAAGGAGAAGCTAAAGGGATTTGATATACCGCCAGCACAGCTTCTTTTGATAGAAGAATGTGTATCAGTCGCAAGGTGCGCATCAAAAACAAGCAGGCGATACACAGACGATTGGATCTTGTTGTGCCTCTTGCTGCACATACGGAGCCCGGCCACCTACTCTTTCTTGAGAAACAACGATATACTGCCTTTGCCGTGCGTTACCACAGTGCGAAAGTACATAAGCATGGTTGGTCCGAAGTGCGGTTTCGACGACAACTTCTTCAAAGCCCTCAAGATAAAAGTTGCCGGAAAGACCGCATTCCAGCGGCGGGGAATCCTGATCTTGGACGAATTCAAGTAAGAAAGGAAATGGCTGTCAACTCGCAGACAATGACGTACACTGGCCTTGTTGATCAAGGAGAGAAAAATAATCAGAGCAAGGAACTCGCAGATCATGGCCTCGTCTTTGCATTTGCTCCGTTTGGTGAAACCTACCTACAGCCAGTAGCCGTGTTTGCGTCAAAAGGACCAACTAAGGGGACGCTGCTTTCGCAACTCCTGATCCAGTGCATCGTGCACCTAGAAAAAGCCGGCTTGTTCGTAGACGGAGTAGTGTGTGATGGTGCATCCACCAATCGCGCGATGTGGAAGCAGCTCGGCATTACTGGTGCACTTGGCCACGTCCGTAATTCCTTTGAGCACCCAATGGACAGCTCTAGAAATGTTTATGTGCTGTCTGATACGCCTCACATTTTCAAGTGCATCAGAAACAGGCTACTGGACAAGAAGGTTCTTAAAAAGACGGCAAACTGATAAAATGGTCGTGCTACGATGCCCTGTACGTTGCAGACAACGAGAACAAAGCAGAGCTAAAGGTGTGCCCTAAAATAACATTCAACCACATCAACCCTTCCAAAATGCTGAGGATGAGGGTGAAGCTTGCCACGCAGATATTTAGCAACTCCGTAGCCAAAGGTATTCTTTTCTATGCAAAGAGAGGCGCGTCTCGTCTGACCAATGTTGAGCCGACGGTCGAGTTCACACTTTTTTTAAATGACCTGTTTGACGCTTTAAACCGACGTTTTCCAGCAGAAGGCTTAAAACTAGAAGGCAGAGATTTTTGTGTTTTAGAATCTGCATCCGCGTGGCTGGACTCATGGGAGCAACAGGTCGTGAGCGGGGAAATTCATAAGGACCTTTTTCTGACGCAGTCGACTGCAGAAGGCCTACGCGTAACCCTGAAATCAGTGCGGGAGCTGTCAATTTACCTGCTGAAGGACTGTGACTTCAAGTATGTATTGACGGCGAAGATGAACCAAGACCCGCTGGAGCGCTTCTTTGGAATAATCAGGCAAGCTGGTGGGCAAAATGAGCACCCGACGTTTCCCACGTTCCTACAGCTGTACCGTATGCTCAGCTTATATTCTTTGGTAAAACCACCAAAGTTTGGGAATTGCACGCTGCCTGATAAAAGACAAGCAGCCGTTGTGACTTTGTCTGATATCAGGGAAATATATAAAGGTTCTGCCGCGCAACGCACAGGAAAGTTGGATGAACTAAAGCGAAAGCTTGACGGGCTCATCGACGAAGGAAGCTGGGAGTGCGATGATGTCTTCGATTTCGACGACCCTGACACAGACGCAACAGTAGTTGAGTGCATTGTCTACTACGTTACAGGTTTTGTGTCCAGAAAACTTCGCAATGGAACAACCTGTTCCATTTGCAAGAACGCTCTTCAAGGAAAACAAGGTCTCGCAAGCGTGCCCGAAGCTGATCTCGTGAACTGTAAAACCCGGGGCTGGCTCACGCATCCAAATATGCACCTCTTTGACTTTTTCAAGTACACCGAGGAACAGTTTGCCAAGTATGCAGGGGACAGGGATGCATACGACAAAACTACTGATGCCGTGTTGGAGAATTTCCACTTCACATTTCCTTGCGGTACGCACAAAGAAGAAATGCTTGCGAAGTTGCTACACTACTATATCTGCCTACGTATGCGTCAGTACTGTAGGCAATTGAAGAATAGACATGAAAAAAAGAGCCACGACTTGCGAAAAAATGGCAAAGCTTGTGTGAGCACGACCGCTACACGGACTCAATGCGACTTTCTTTGCTTATATGCGTTTCATGAACTTCTTTTATCGGACATATTGTGTGTCCTCTTGTGTGATCGATTTCATGTCTGAAAATTCTAAAAGTCAGTAAATAAATGGTATATGTGTCCTGATGTGAAGTTATGCTACGTATTGTCACGTAGTGATGACGGCAGTCCGACGGTCAGGAAGAGAACCAAAACGCTTCTAAAAGAAAGTGTTCATTAGGCGGACTAGCGCCAACTAAGAACCGTACAACTCGGGGCCGGCGACAGCAACAAACGTGCACGGCGGTCGTCGAAGAACAGAGTGCTTGGTGCTTTAGGCCGTGCTCAATTTAAAAGCCGTAAAAAACTTTCGAGATAAGCGCCCGCAAGTAACGACAAGAATGTGGAACAATGTCGAAGACACTGTTCCAGTTTCTTGTAGTTACTTTTAGGACATCTCGTATCGCGCACAAAAGTGATAAAGTCTTGTGGCGGGTAACTTTCAACGCGAACGATCCATGGCCTATCCCCCGAGGTGCGTTGCACCATAGGTCAGAGGAACACGTACAAAACAAACAGTACAAAGCTTTCGCGGCAATATAAGCGGAATAGCAAGGAGAGATGCCCCTGGCTTTTGAACCAGTGGCGCCAGGTACAGCTGATGAAAAAACAGCACATACGTCACTAAAAAAAAACAAAAAAAAAACGTTAAGTTGTGTAATCATGCGATTGCGACAAAGCGTGGTCGCACCAGAACCTGTTCCATGATGCCATAGCTTAATGTCGATTCCAACGTACTGCTCAGGCCTCGGTTTACGTTATTAAGAAAAATTAATCAGTTATATGCAGTCTCCAGCCAAAGTGAACCGCACATCGCCAATCGTTCCTGGGCAACCCATTGTGAACAATAAGTCAACGACTAGGCCTCATAATACGTAAAAACCGCTCGTAGGTCCTTGACAGCGCTTCGGTTGCCCTCGGCAGAGCGGTCCTACACCGCGAACGGGACGCAAGCGCACGGCATGCGGGAGGCAGAGCCAAAGGGCATTAGAGTGCCTCGATGCGCGCGAGCGCGCGGGCATCAAGGCACCCTAAAGGGCATTAGTTTCGCGCGCCATCTGTTGGCGCTATCTGGAAGCAGAACCTTACCGCGGCGCGCCCAGCGAGCGCGCTCGCTCACCTAAGCTACTTCTTACACCGTGGTGCAGGCATAGGGACGGCGGAAGGGCGAGTCCCTCCACCCGCGCCGTTGGGCCGCGATCGATCGGCGTGAGCGGCAAGAGGAATCCAAATAAAGCAGCGCACGTGGGCCGCCGACGCCCTGCAGGTCCCGCGGCACACGCCCTTGCCGCCACACACGGCCACGACGCCGAAGGCCCCCCCTTCTCCGGAAGGGTCGGCCCGCACGTGCACGCACGCACACGGCAGGTCAATGGCGAAACTGCGCGATGAGCCACGGCTTCGAAGGGACAGTCGAAAACCGAGTCGCCCGTTCCGATGACCGCCTTCTGGAGTTCGTGCTTCAGGCACTCCAGAGAAGTCATCGCCCGTGTGTCGGCTCTTGTCACTATCTAATTCCGACCGGCTAAACGGGGTTGCGGGAGCGAGACAACCCAAAGTGACGGTGATGACTGAGTTGGGGGGGGGGGGGGGGGGGAGTGTCATATAGCGCATCTGAAGTGCTGTATAGCAACTCCTTCGAGTTTTGTTGCGGGAGCGAGACAACCCGAAGTGACGGTGATGACTGAGTTGTGGGGGGAGTGTCATGTATCACATCTGAAGTGCTGTATAGCAACTCCTTCGAGCTTTATCTGAAACACTAGAGGTATCCGCGCGGGCTACGATACTTCGGCAGGCCGATTCTGATTATAATCAGCTTTATTATTTTTTATGACTCTTACGTAACCCAGTTTACGCCTCCTTCTCCTCCTCTTCGACGTGTAGCTTGGCCAATGTGGAAGATCTGTGGTTGATCTCCCGGTATGTTTCTCTTTCGCTCTGCTGTGTTATAAATATTGATTGATATGTGGAGTTTAACGTCCCAATACCACCATATGATTATGAGAGACGCTGTTGTGTTATAAATAAAGTAGCAGGGTACGATAGCCTTAAGCATTAATGCAACAGTGCTTAGTTCAGGGGATGGGGGGGATGAGGTTCTTGGCTAGATGGTGCCGCAGCCAACATAAGCTCCTTGTGTATGTGGGAAGTGAGGGGGGGGGGGTTGCCTGTACCTACTGCCGATCACTTATAGCAAAAGGGCCCGGCCCCTACAATTGTAAGCCCTTTACTGCAGTTTTGAGGATACGCATATTTTTCATTAAGGCATCGCGACTGTCACGCGTTTGCCGGACCTGGGAGCACATGTGATTCAGGTGTTTGATACCTGTGCCATTCACCGGCGCCAGGACGTATTCGTAATAAAGGCTTGTAATCCCACGTGGATTCCCCTGACACACGATAACCCCATTTCCGCCACAGCCGCCACGTCACACGGACACACGACACAGCTAGACGCGTTGAATGTGCGCGCCAGAAGCTCGCCCGAACGGACAAGTGCGCTCTCGCTACAGCGACGTCTTTCGAGTTCGCTGCCGAATGCGCATAGAACACAACAATGAGCCATTCGTCATCAGTGCGGACAGACGGGTCGCTTCTGCCGAGTGCGCGCGTCTGCACAGCCGGTGGCCCCCGATCGCCGCGACATTCATGCAGCGCACCCCGGCGCCAGGCGTGCTGCTGCTGCTGCCGCCTTTGCCTTAAGCTTCGCCTTCCTACGGCGGCCGTGCACGGTATCGCTTGGATGAAGCTGCAGTGCGGACGAATCGTCATGGATAACCGTTCACAATGGAAATGCCAGGCAACGGCCATGTCTGGCATTCCCCGCTCACGTGTTGACCAGTTGTTGACATGATTACTCGGCATCATTTCACACATACACACACACAAATAGTTTCATTGTGTTCAATGTGCCCGCACTTTTAACCTACAGACTATGTCTGGACTTAATAGTGAGGAATAGAGTCCCTTCTAGTCATAGCCAGACAGTACGGGAGCACGGACACGCCTCTCCTGCAATGGATTTGACGACTCTCAACCCTCTATCAGAGACACGCGTTGAGCCAACACTTTCCACACTGCTTTCTTTCCTTTTTCCGTCCTCTGTCCTTGACGTCTTCCTAAATATGCCCTTTATTTTTCCTTTCTTAACTGCCGACCTCAGCGCTAAAGGTCGAAGATATTAATTAGCGCTCGGACCAAATGGCTCGGGCGAAAGAGCAGCCGGCTGTGTGAGAAGTTAACCCGCAGCCTGCAAGAACAAGACTCGGGCGAATGCTCGCGACTTAGCCTGAGTTAGTGCTGGGATTACTTTAAACGGAAGCTTCCAAGAACTTAGGTTTCACGGCCCTTCTCGCTTAAATGTTCGTGTAAGGCCAGACATGTCATTGACACCACGCATGCCAGGTCGTGACGTGCATTTTAGGAAGTTAATGCCACGCGCACTCGTAATTCATGTTATCCGTTGTCTTGTGATTCAAATCACGCATGCTATATTTATGCTATCTCGTTCGTGTTTTAACATTATTATATCTCCAGCTTGCATCAACGTAGACTCTGCGCGACGGAGACGTGGCTATATCGAGACGCACAATATCAGATCAATAACATGGCGGACCTTTGTTCGACCCAAGCTGTATAAGTATGCTGCACAAGACATACAAAGTTGCTCTCCTTGAATCTTAATATGCGCGCCGCTGTTCAAACAAAGAAGAGTGTAAGAATCGACGTCATGAGAAGGAACAATGCATGGCCCCACAATCATACATAGCGAAACGTGTCTTACAGACGTGCGTTTCTCGCTCGTCATGAACAGCTGGAAAAAAGAAGCGAGACACTGCATTGTTAATACCGGAATTCCAAGTAAGCGCAGGCCAGGGACGTAGCTAGAACGTTTTTAACGCGATATAGCGTTATAGAGCTCGTGTCGCGGAAATCCTGCCGTCGGCGTGGGCCCCGTTGGTTGTGAGCGTAAAAATCGCCCGTGAGCGAAAAAGCAAGTTACAGGGATCGCCACAGGAGGCCGCTACTTATCCACGCGTGCGCGTGCGATCACACTGAAGAAGCCACGCATTCGAAGGGAAAAAAAGTGCTCAAGGTCACCAGGCGCGGGTAACGCAGATTCCCTGTCATCTCCGAAGTATTTATCTAATCTGGACACCAGGGCACAAAGGTTTGTTGTTAAACGAAACAGCTGATTCTCTTGCGAAGGCATCCCTTTCGACACCAATTATTCCTATTTTCCCTCATACAGTATACATTACGGTGGCGCGATTTCGCACACTTAAAATCAGGCAAAAATTATCTGACCCTGCACTGACGGCTTCTCCAGAATACAAACACTTGTTATTTCCCTGGCGCAGTGAACTGACTAATTCAAGGATGATGGAAGTTGTCATCACGAAATTTCGTTGCTGCGTTACCTCCCTCAATTTTTACTTGCATAGATCAGGCATATTGAATTCCCCTATGTGCATTTACTGTAATCAAGAGGAAACGATCAGTCATTTTTTATTACATTGTCGCCGTTTCGATTTATTCAGGCAAATCATACTAGCACCACCTCTTCACAGACTGGGCTTGCAACTATCACAACCTGATCTTCTTTCATTTGGAGCCTGTACACTGGGTTTCAGCCACAGGGATGTTTTATTCGCCGTTCAAGAATACATCACTGCGACTAAACGGTTTTCTTGCTAAATTACTGTCTCACTATTTTTCTTCTTTTTTTCCTGCAAACTTGATATCGGTATTTCAAATCAAAATTAAGTTACAAAAAATTTGTAGGAATGACGCATTGCTGAAAGTTTAGGCCAAATTCACCTTATAATCGGCCAATCCCCTTCTTTGGGTACGAGCCATTTGCACAGGGAAACAACAACAACAACAACAACAACAACAACAACAACACAACAACAACAACAACAACAACAACAACAACGCAGTTTATTTGTCCCTGCCACCCCTCTCTGCTTAGCTTCCACAGATTTCGTCGGGACGAGAGAAGTAATAATGCAATTTCAGCATGCGACAAACCATTGTAACTCCACTCGCACTGGACGGGTTATTAAAATTTTAGCGGCGTTGAATTCGTGAGGCAATAAGCCCTTCTAGGAAATTCATTCTATGGTTACTTGAAAAAGTGCTTCAGGTCCCCTTCAACGCATTTTGTTCGACAATGCATCACGACGAAAACGAGCCCAGTCGGCGATTTGTAGGCGCATTGCGGAGGCCTCAAACTATACGTCGAAAAATCCGGGATAGGGCTGCCATCGCCGCTAAAAACACACAGAAACTTTCAAACAGCTCTAAAAATGAATAAGTATGTCCATCTAGCGGAAGACATACCATGCCTTTCCAGAGGCGTTGATCAAGCAAACAGCAAACGCTAGATAATGTGCTGCTATCTGTGAGGCATTGTGAGACTCCTAATGGCCTCCGAGATGGCGAGCGCATGGCGTGTGTCTCGGAGGCCATGCGACGCTTGCTTTAGATAGAAAACTTGTATGCACCATTCGCGCGCGCGCGCTGGTACAATCTACTGTGTGCGTCAGTGTGTATGTAACAAAACATACTAATAAGTACGCACTTAGTGGTTGAAAGGCGCACTAGGGGCCGGATTTCGCTATCGCGTTCAACTCTTAAAGGCGAAGCATAAGGGTCCCCCACTTTTTTTCGAGGGAGGGTCCTACCATACGTTATGTATGTTTGTGCGTGAGTTTGCATGTGTGCGCGTATGTATACGCAAGCAAAATTGAAAAAGTCTTTGGAAAGTAGTGGAACCTCCCCCCCCCCCCCCCCCTGCTTTGGCCACGCCACTGTCCCAGCAGGCCGTGCCCTGCACGCAGCTCTTGCTTACACCATAATGTTAAAGCAACAGTGACTCTCATACTAATAAAAATACAGCTGTAGCAATTCATTTTACAACGGACGTGAGCAGTGCCCCTGCCTATAAGAACAAATATCAAGCCAGGAGCGGGGACGAGCACTTTTGTGGTCACCATACGGATCCACTGTAAGACTCGGCGCACAGTTGCCCCTCCTATAGTGACTTGTTCCCAAACTTCAACGATAGCTATATATCGCTTCGAGATGAAACCTTTGTTGGGCGGCTTTATCAGACGATGGCTCTCTTTATCTTCTGTGCCGTGAAAAAAAAAAAAGGGGGGGGGGGGTCAGTATCCTACGCGCCAAAGCCATGGTCCAGTATCCTACGCGTCAAAACCATGATGCTGGCTAAGAAGTCAATCCGCCTGAACGCTTGATTGCCGACTTAACAGCGTTCACTTTGCCGTACATGCACAGAAACTGCCGTCAATGTTTTTAGGGGCGGCGTTGGGATCGTCATGAAATACAATCAAACATGTCACAGCACACTAATTACTTGGAACTTGTCACAACGCTAAGCGCTTCCACGAAAACACGTTAATAACTGCCATTGCATCAACAATGGTCGCATTGTTAAGTATTACTGGATGTTAACGATTTCCCCATATATCATCAGCCCCGGAAACTTCGTGAACACCGCGTCTGTGCATGCGTTCGATGATTGATTAATACAACTCTTTCACTCGCCCTTTGGCGAATCTTTAGAAGCTTCGGATTACCTTTCAGTGCCTCCGAGAACCTAAAGGCTTCCTACAAACATACATGTGCTCGATGCAGCTTCCATATCCTCCTACATTTAAAGCGAAACCTTGCCGGCTACACGATCACACTACAGCTTCGAGTATACTGGCTATTCACAGTGACGCGGAAAGAACTGCGGAAGCAGGCTTCACCACACAAAGCCATTTATTGCGGGGAAGCCAGCATTGACGAGTTTTATTGCATAAATGAGTTAGCGACGGAAAAAGCTTCACATTCGGTGCGCGTTCATGTGTCATCACCATGCAGCCAAGGCGGTTTGCGTCCCTTGAGGTTTATTTTGTCCATATACAATGATCGCACACTGCGTTGCATGCTTTCCTTAATTACACCTTTAAAAGACTTTGAGCTTTGCTCTAATTGTACCTTAAACTTTCGGTCTTACTTCAATTCCTTACTTAAACGTGCGAACGCAGTAGCTCCAAGACACTATGTGCGCGCTTGTAGTGTAGAAGGCTGTGGTGTACCTCAAAGTGTAGGAGACGACGAGGCAATAGACTTCCTTTCGTTCTTTTCGTGCTGTTGGCGACGATAGAACGTGACCCGCACGCAAAAACCAATCATGCATATGCGAGAGAAAAACAAGCGATTCGTCTGAAGCCGCAAGATGTGCGTTAACTGCACAGGGATGCCGTAGCACAGAAACTAGTCCGCGATTATAACGTGGAAAATGCGCGACGCGGCAGATAGCCGAGGTCTTATTTTTAACATCCCGGAAATTCGGCCAACGAGGGCAGTTATACGACGATACAAAATAACAACCACAGGCAGTGGAGAATGTTCGTAGATAGGCCCTCCTATGAAGAAGCGAACAACGTACTCGACTGGAATTTGGTTATTAACATTTTGAATTAATAGCGTCTGCACATGGCCGTGTCAGAGGCAACTGTAATGTATCTACACTCGGGAAGACAGGCTACTAAACTCACGCGAAGCAGTAACGGGCCCTTTTTAACTGCTTAAATTTCTAAAAGTTCAAATATTTAAAAAAAACGTTCACATATCAGAACCATAAAAACATAGGCTGCGCTATACTATAGTTATGATGTTAATACTGAATAAAAAAAAACGAAAGAACACAGAAAAAAAGACAGTTTCGCCAAAAGGGCGAAGAAATGAATGTGATAGCAACATGTTCGAATGTTTTACAAAGCAAGGCTAGCATCCGATTTCACGTAACTCTACAAAACTCTGGTGTTGTAAAGGCACATTTACACTAGAGCGACGCGACATCGACACTACCACGACGAAGACACGAGGCAGACGCAGACTATCGGCCGACAAAGCACCCGCCGACGAAGTCGCCAGACCCCATGGTCACACTAGGCCGACAACGACGACGACGCCTCAAAAGACAGCATGTCGCCCTAGTGTAACATAATGACAGACCGAAAGCACCAGCAAAACACATCACCAGACCCGTCATGCGCGTGTCGTCGGGAGATCTGCGGCTGAGCGAAAATTCGCCCATAACCTTGCTTCGACCACGAAGGAGGAAATTTCAGGGGAGATAACAATGCCCCCTCCGAGGCTTCCACGGCATTTGAATAGACATCTTGCGCACACCACGGAAGTATTTTCTTCGCTTCCCCTTTGTGTATCTCCACACCCGTCTCTCGACACCGTGGATTATGGCAAGGACTGTGCCTTGTAGCCGGAGAGCTACAATGGCAGAGCAGGGACCATGGCTGAATGATGAGGTGCAGGTGTGCAAGTTTAGTCGGTGTCGCTGCATGTGCCTCCAGTGTGACTACAGAATTGGCCGGCGAAAGGCTGTGAGCACGACAAGGCACGGACGGAGTCTTCCAGAGACCATCGGCGGTCTGTTTGTGTCATTGTAGTGTAAATATGACGATGACAAAAGACACTTCCAAAGACAGTCGGCAGACCAAAATAGGCGTCGTCTGTAAACGCGCCTTAAGAGAACACGGTCGCTCCAGCTACACGTATGGAACCGTTTTTTTCGTGTTGTGAGCACAGCCCGTAGAAGCACAAGTCGCGCGCTGATCGTCGCAGCAACCATAAGCACCTCCCCCCTCCTTCCTCGTTTGCTCACGATAAGCGCGCGCGCAGACGACCCCGGTCAGAAAGACGATGTACGCTCTACAGAAAGAGGAGGCTAGCGCATCCTTCCCCGCATATACATACATACGTACGTACCTACATACATAAATACACGTATGCATGAATAACGGCGGCGGCGACAACAAGCCGAGACTGTCCATATAATTGCCATCACAGTAAAAGAAATAACCAAAAGCACTCTGTACACATATCTCTTTTGACGTATAAAGAATATCTCCAAGGGTAGACCGTCTCACTCAGAGTGGCCTGCCTAACGCCTGCCACCAATGTTCTTTGTTATGATGTCTACAAAGTAATATCTGGGGTTTTACGTCCCAAAGCCACGACATAATTGAGAACAAAACAGGTATGTAAATCAGGCGCGCCAAAAATGTGATATGCTAATAGCAAAGTGATGATAGGTCAAACGATCGGGCTCGTACTCCCAGCGGAGCGGAGACAAGTGGCCGTCGTTGAAATGCGCTCGCTGATGTTTCCTCCGAGCGTGCAGGAATTTCGAATCTCGCACGCGTTTTGCGCTCATCAATTACGCGAGGGCGACGACAAAAGGGCTCACGCGGCTCGACGGGGAACCGCGTAGCGAGCGCAGCGTCGGCTGCCGCGCGCGACCACAGCCGTCGTGCAGCTAAAGCTCTGCAGCGATATCCGGACAATGCGAGCGAGTTCCCGGGAAAACAGGTGCGCGATTGGAAATAATACAACCACTGTGGTTCGACATCTCGCGAACAGGACAGCCCGTTAAACTTGTTAGGGCTGCAGACTAGTGCGCACGGGCGCCGGCAGGAGGGTGCTAAGGGGCACTCAACACACCTCCCCCCTTCCCTTCACGCTCCTTATGCTGCACCAACACTTGATATAGACGTGGGGTTTAACGTCCCAAAACCACCATATGAATATGAGAGACGCCGTAGTGGCGGGCTCCGGAAATTTCGACCACCTGGGGTTCTTAAACATGCACCCAAATGTGACCACATGGGCCTACAGCATTTCCGCCTCCATCGGAAGCTGCACCAACACTTGCCCACCATCCGAGGCACATCAGCACTGTAGAACAAATGCAATGACAACATTCAGCTTCAGCTGATTTTGCATAAGGCATTCGTTAAATTCTTATCTGGTTGCTCCATGCGAGACAAAATGGTCAACTTCGGAAAAATCTTAATGTATTTATTATCATAAGGCCCAACTTAAATACCCACAACCAGACAAGTCCCTTAAAGCAGCAATCCACTATGTGACGTCTATTGCACACATGCACCAATCCCTGTCCTTAACTGTACAGCCGCATTTACCCCACTATCCACACACCACAATGCAAGGCGTGTGGTGCCTATCATATGGGCCTGTTGCACAGCTACTCACACAACAAAACACAGCACAAACACTACTATCAAAATAATCACCACAGCCAAGCAGTGGGAGGCCATGCTGCAAGGACCAGCTCAGGGCTGTCTGGCAGGCTGAAGACGCCGCTAAGATTCAAGGCCTGGCTGCTTCCCGAGGAAGGGGTGTTATGAAGGGGCCCATCTACCGACTCCCTGCCACCTCTGACCCCAGCAGGAACAATTAAATGAAGTTTCCTCTCAGAGCAATCAACTTCCTAGTTACAAGAATGCACAACCTCTTCAAATCCTTTTATGAACTATGGTACAGCTGTACACACGGTCATCTACACAATACATGAAGCAAATCCTACTTTGGAGCATAGCAACCAAATAATAGTGTTTAAGAACCCACTGCATTTTTTTTTGCATGAGAATTTACATGTCAGCATCTAATATGTAGAAAACATGACCTTTACTAAGTATGAGTGGAAAGCAAAGAACGACATGGCAAAAACATAGCCAAGGCTCATGCTTCCTTGCCGACATGCTGAGAGTGCTCACCATATGGTCAACCCGAAAAAATTTCATTTATTGAAGATTAACTTCTTTATTTTGTACTAATATACTTGTACTAATAACTGCCACACAAGTTTTTTGTCTGCTCAAGTTTTCCTTGCTTATGAAAAGTTTCCGTGTTTTCGGGTCAACTCTGCTCAACGAAACAGCAATGTGCAATGAACGTGCAAGTAAAAAGGTCGGCATTTATTATTTCATAAATAAGGATAGACAGCAGACCTGAAAGGCATTCAGCTCCAATGTTTCTAGCTCTAAAAATAATGCAAATGACTTGGCACACACAGGAGTGATATCATTAAGCCAAAACATTGAATGTGGAGACACATGTCACTTTTTGCAATTTATTGAGCAAAAGAAAGTAGACAGCCAGGCTGAAAATTCTGTCCTTCCTTGGTTTGCAATCTTCTATTCTTTCAGAAGCTGACTTCGTTCCAATAAGTACCATAGGTGCCAACTAAGTTGCGCACATATTATGTCGTGCATTTCAATACGTTTACACAAAATACATTGCTTCTGAGCAATGCATCTGCAGTACTAGCCTGCTGCTGAGCACTGCAAAGTATGCTTGTAGCCCTGCATTCATAAATGAATATTTATTATCACTGATAAAACATGCTAGTAGTCATGACGCTGATTATATTATTGCGAATAACAGGCCGATCGCAAACAGCAGTTGAATGAAAAGCTTCATAATTATGGCCCCTGGTGTCCAACTGCCTCACTTCCCCCGACAGGACTCGTACAGAATGGAGGTGAAACAGTTTACCGCTATCCTGAAGTGCCATAGCCAAAGATTTAATTTGAAACAAAATACAGGAATTCCAGTCCACACAATAAAAGCCTTTCGTATATTCTTTACTGTTCAAGAGAGGCACAACTAGCGAAAAATCGAAAGTATTGTCATTTTGTCATGTTTGTGATGATTAATTCAAGTATGAAGAAACTCAAATTGCCAAGCAGTTCAAATTTGTTCAATTGCCTATATAGTTCCTTTCACACTGATTTCTTTTTACACTTTCAGCAGTTATAAGACATTACTTACTCCAGATAGCTAATACACAATGGCGCAGTGGGCAAGCGCCTCGTATAAGGACATCACTTCACCTACAAAAGGATTAAATGAAGGCAAGACCGAAAAACAAGACTGGGGCAGTGGAACCCGAAGATGACGACAAAAGCATAGGTTGTACACCCCTAGCTTGCAGCACCTGATATCATCAGATGTGTCCATTGCCTAGTGGTCAGTATGTGGCCTGTGACAATCCTGCGAATTAAAAAAAAAAACCATGTCGGTGCAGAAGTCCTCCACCCTGTTGCAAAATTCACAGCACGGATGAAATATACTAATGGAAGACCGCACAAGATGCAGCCTCTCGTAGGCACTCTGTGCGATGTACTGTGGAGCCCCATGGGCAGGGTTCACAAGGTTGCAATACGGAACTCGTATTGCCGACTTCATTATGCCTTGGTCACTTCCTGCTGCTCAAACTTTGGGTAAACGGAGCAAACGTGGTCCCAGGTGATCTTTCCACGAACGAGGTCGTGCACCAGAGGAGCGAGGTCTTCAAGCTGCATGAGGAATCATACGTCTGTTGGTACAGCACACCTTTAGCTCTAGTGCATGGGTGTAAAACATGTGGCCCGTGCACCCCGTACTGCCTGCAGACCTATCGCTAGCTGCCCAGCCAGCACATGACTGTGTTTCCCCTCCATGTGTTGCAACATAACCATCGAACAAAAGCTCCATATTTTAAAATCGATGTCCAGATTACAGTAGTTTTGGAAATCCGTATCGATATGTTTTTTTTTTAAATTCTGACATCAATTCTCTTTAAGAAATAACCCATATATGAGATATGAGAAAAAGCCGCCTTTAAATAGCTGACATCTCGTTCCCTCTCTTGGCCCAGGCAGAATTCAATTTATTTTGAGACTTCGAGCCACTAGTCAGGCTGGCTTTGAGACCACTGCTCTAGTAGGAGCCTTCATTACAGGGTTTTCTGTGCCAAATGTAAGATTCGATTACAAGACAGTCTGAAGAGTGGGGGTCTCCTGCGCTGCTTTGACTAGCCAAGAGTTCTTTAACACACACCTATGTCTAAATGCACAAGCGTTTTTGTACTTTGCCCCCATTACCATGCAGCTGTCGCAGCTGAGACTAACTCGCAACTGCGTGAAGCGCATCAGCACTACCGTATTTACTCGCGTAATCCTCGCACTAGCACGATTCTCGCACCCCCCACATCGCCCAACAAAAATACGATTTCTTTTTTTCCTCGAGTAATTATCGCACCCCTGAAAACTGCTGCATTAATGTCGCCTGCTCTTTCCAGCCACTGATGATGATAGCGCACGTCATCTGGCGCCATCTCTTAAGCATCAAGCGTACTATTGCACAGAGATTCAATCCAACTCAAGCCAAGTCGAAGTGGCCAGTGCGAGTTGCGGCGTGTTTTGTATGTTGCGTCGGTAACCTTGTCAAGTTATGAGGCGATACTGAAGCTGTACGGCTGTTTTCAAGTTGCAAGTGATTGATAATGCACTAAAGAACGGCAACAGGGCCGCCGGTAGGCCCTTGGGATTGATGGTAAACTTTATTTAATAAGAAAACTGCGGTCTATTCTTTTAAATAGCCATCAGCCCAATACTGACGTCCCACGCTTACCTTTTGAGGGCTCTTGTTGAGCGACGAACGCTACCGCTACGTCCGCAACGTCCTGCAAGCTTTGCGTATGGTATTCTAATTCTCGACTATTCGCTTCCACTTTTTGTGTCTCAATAATCTTGTCTTGTGTTGAGCCTCTGCTTTTATTGTTGAGGTAAGTTTTAATTAGTACTTCTTAAAGCTTGCTGTTAGTTGTTGGTGTGAGAATACCGATTTGCGGCCACTTTGTTTTCTTTTTCGCTCTGTACGTTTTCGTAGAAAGCTTTCCCCGCGTAATTCTCGCACCCCCAACTTTTCATCGGTTTTCCGGCAAAAAAAGTGCGAGGATTATGCGAGTAAATACGGTATATCTTCAGCTACTAAGCTGCTACAGCTGGTCGCCTATACGAGGTTTCTACGCAACTTTAGGTTCATACGTCACCGTGGGTGTCATAATGTGAATCTTGAGTGATACTTCGTTTAATCACCACACTTGCTTGCACTGGTAACAAAAAAAATATTAGTACAACACTACTAAACTAAAGGTTTCAGACACATGCGGGCAAGACAATTTCTACTTAGCTCTCATTCCAAATGCCAAATCACATTCTACAAGGGCCACTGCTATTGAAGAACATGGCTTTCAGCAGAACAAAGCAGCGATTGTAACATCACTTTCAAAATAAGAGATCTTAATCATAGTATACTGTTATCATATATCAAATACTGTTAAGTTTAGGAAGAAGTTCAAAAACTGAAAAAAAAAAAAACTGATGAAACTTCGTAATTCTACTCGGAAGATGCAACTGTTCTGATAAACAGAGTTAATTTCCCATATGTTTGGACAGTTGGCTGTAATTTTGATGGATTGTCAGTGCCCGTCCTCCTCTTCCTTTTCTCTACCTCTCCTCTCATTCCACACTCCCCCTTCCACAAAAACGCAGATGCTTTGCCCTCAGTCAGGAGCATTTTTCGCAACCGATGTGTTCACACCGATTCTGAGAACCAGAGGGGAGATGAGTGAGCCGAGAGACGGGTGGGTTCGACGTGACCAAATGTACACCTTCTGTAGGTATTGGCATGGCCGCTAGACGTGGCAGTTTGCTAAAAATGCATTAAATTCATTATTCTCATGTTGTTTCGGCATGGAATGAAGCTTGTCTCTATCGATTTCAGGACCCTATCTTTCAATTTGGTTGAAAATCTTGGAGGCAAAAATTTTATTCATTATCCCTTTAAGAAGAGAAATAAAGCAGAGTACAAAGCACCCATCGTCTCCTTGATATTAGTGGACATATGAAGTCACAAGATTGAAAAAATGAGAATGCTTATATCAAACCAGAAGTAACACCAACCACTGAACACTTCATTTTCATATATGTGAAATACACATGCAAATGTCAGCCTCTGTCTCTTTTATCTCATGGTCCTACTGCCTTTTATCATCAGCAGCCAGTGTCTCTAAAAATGAATATTATTGTGAAGTTAATGATCTTAGAAATCATTACTGTCAAAATTCTTTGTCGAGTGAAATGCAATCATTTGGCTCACAAGTATTTGCGATTCTTTCAGAATGCATGACAGCAGAGAACAGCCTGGTGGAGTAACCAACAGAGCACTGGCTTTATATTTATTTTTTCACTGCACTGTCTGATGATTAAAATCATTGCCACCTCAACAAGTGGAAATGATTTGCTTGCCGAGACACTTCATAAGTACCGTATTTACTCGCATAATCCTCGCACTTTTTTCTGCAGAAAATCGATGCAAAGTGGGGGGTGCGAGAATTCATGTGGGGAAAACTTCTCCACGAAAACGTACAGAGTGAAAGAGAAAACGAAAGTGGCCACAAATCGGGATTCTCACACCAGCAACTAACAGCAAGCTTTGAGAAGTACCAATTAAAATTTACTTCTAAAAATAAAAGCAGGGGTTCACACAAAACAAGATTTATTTGAGACACAAAAAGTGGAAGCAAATAGTCGAAGATTAGGATACCATACTCAAAGCTTGTGGGCGTTGCAGGCGTAGCGGTAGCGTTGGTCACTCAACAGGAAAAGTGATGAAAAGGTGAGCGTAGAATGTCAGTATTGAGCTGATGGCTACTCAACAGAACCGTCTGCAGTTTACCATCAATCCCAGTTTTAGGCACACGGCAGGCCCAATGCGTCTTGGTGGCTTTCAGCTGCCATCACCAGTAGCGAACAGAAAACTCGTCGACTCCGATGGGCCTACCGGCGGCCCTGTTGCCGTTGTTTAGTGCATTATCAATCACTTTCAACTTGAAAGCAGCTGTGTAGCTTCAGCATCGCCCCATAACGTAACAAGATTACCGACACAACATACAAAACACGCCGCAACATGCACTTGCCGCTCTGGCTTGGATTGAATCTCCGTGCAATAATAGTACGCTTGATGCTTAAGAGATGGCGTTAGATGGTGCATGCTATCATCATCAATGGGCTGGAAGGAACTGACGACACTATTGCAGCAATTTTCGGGGGTGCGATAATTACTCGAGAAAAAAAAATCCTGTTTTTGTTTGGCGATGTGGTGGTGCGAGAATTATGCAAGTGCGAGGATTACGCAAGTAAATACGGTAGCCATCTACACATTTGTTTAAGGGGTACTGACACAAAATTTTGCGGCAAAGATAGCATGCATGGTCGATTGCCATAAACATTTGTATATCATCTGCAAAATATCAACAGCAAATATAAGTTGGGAGGTACTTAAAATTAATTTCGAAGTTTGGGTGAGCGCTCAGCTCTATCGTGTCATAGACATCCTCGAAGGGGACCCTTCGGGCATCCCCTACATCCCTCCCGTCACCACGCTGCAGTCAATAAAACATGATGATGATGATGTGTGGCGCTTTATGACGCAAGGGCCAATTGATGGCCAAATAGGGCCATTTCGATGAGTAGAGATGTGGACAATGATATGTTGCGTGGCTGTATAGGGGCCTTAAAATTCCTCACGATAATGCGGGTAAAAACATACGTATTAAAATCATGACAGTGGCGTGATATGCATAGTAAAAAAAGGGTGACAAAGGTTTTGATAATAAAAACGTGTAAAGATATTTGGCACTAGCACAAGTGCCTCATCAGCGCCCTTACGTCCAAGGGCTGCGAGGCAAGTGCTTTTCAATGTAGCCACAGCAGCAGCAACCTCTCTTGAGAGGTCGCGCTACGCATTGCCTGGGTATATGACATGATAAAAGCGAACATCTTTTAAAAAAGCTAGCACCGATTTATGAGTGAACAGTGGTTCCCTACCGACAAACACTGCAGGGTGTAAAGGTATATGTTGTCGGTAGGGTAATGAAAAAGTGTTGTTTTCTAAGAGTGTCTAGTTGTTTGCACTGGATTAAAATGTGAAGAACTGTTAGTGCTTCACCACATCTGTCACACAATGGTGGATCGCCACCGGACAAAAGATGTGAGTGTGTCGTGTATGTGTGTCCTATCCTGAGCCTTGTTAGTGTTACCTCTGTGTGACGTGATTTTGATACTGGCGGCCAATGGCCAAGGTGTGGCTTAATAACGTGTAGTTTGTTTTGTGTGTGTCTATCCCACTTGCTCTGCCAGTAGTCCCTGAGCTTTCGTTTGAGAAACGGCTTAAGATCAAGGGCCGGGATTGATATGGGTGTAGCGGCAGTGCTTTCGTGGACGGATGCAGCAAGCTGATCCGCCATCACGTTGCCTTGGATCTCACGGTGCCCTGGCATCCAGCACACTACAACATGTTTTGAGTGTGTAGAGTGTGCATAAAGTGGAGTAAAGTAAGACGAGGACAGGGTTTTTTTGTTTTTTAAGAGTGTGCAGAGCCATTACCACACTGAGTGAGTCTGTATAAATTACTGCTTATTGTATTTGTAGTTGTTTGATGTGTTTAGCAGCCACAAGTATCGCGTAAGCTTCCGCTGTGAAGATACTTGTGCCTGGATTTAGAGGGCCAGCATCCAAAAAGGATGGGCCGACAGCAGCGTAGGACACAGAGGAGTTAGACTTAGAAACATCTGTAAAGAACACAGGACGTGTATATTTGTGTTGAAGTTCCAGGAAGTAGTTTCGGATATGGGCAATAGGTGCATGTTTTGTAACTTCTTGGAAAGACACATCGCAGTCTATAATCTGCCACTGCCACAGTGGCGGGTATACTACAGGAGCCATGAAACCGTGGTCAAGTGACACTCCAGTTTCCTCAGCTAGACCCTTCAGGCGAACTGAGAAGGGCTGCCTCATCGAAGACCTGTTTTGAAACAGAATAGAGCTCGACAAATCGTTAATAGTGGAGTATGAGGGGTGCTCTTGTCTGCTTTCACCTTGAGAAAATATACAAAGGATATGTAAGTTCTTTGTAGATGAAGCGACCATTCATTTGACTCAACGTAAATGCTTTCTACAAGGCTGGTGCGAAAAGCACCAGTAGAAAGGCGGATGCCCAAATGGTCCACGGGATCCAGCATCTTCAAAGCACTTTGAGTCGCAGACTGATAAACAACGGCCCCATAATCTAAGCGGGTGCGAATGAGGCTTCTACACAGGTTCATGAGACATCGCCTGTCACTACCCCACGTACTACGTGACAACACTTTTATAACATTCATGACTTTTAAACATTTTGTTTTTAAATACTTGATGTGTGGTACGAAGGTCAACTTGTTGTCCAAGATTAAGCCTAAGAATTTATGCTCCGCATTGACAGACAGACGTTGACCGTTCAGTTCAATGTCAGGTTCCGAGTGCACACCTCTCTTTCGGGAGAACAAGACCCACGTGCTTTTTTCTGGGTTCAGCCGGAATCCGTTTTCCTCTGCCCATTTGCACACCTTGTTTAAACCTAACTGAACCTGCCGCTCACACATTGCTAGGTTGCATGACTTAAAGCCAAGCTGGACGTCATCGACATATGTGGAATAGAAAATGTTGCGGGGGATGGACAGGTACAAGGAATTAATTTTGATAATAAAAAGTGTACAACTAAGTACACCACCTTGCAGGTACTCCAGTTTCTTGCACAAATGTTTGGGAGAGAATACTGCCCACACGGACACGGAATTTCCGATTGGACAAGTAACTCTCGATTATGGAAAGCATTCTACGGCGCACCCCCAGGTGAGACAAGTCTCTTAATATGCCAAAACGCCATGTTGTGTCGTAAGCCTTCTCGATATCGAGAAACACTGAGAGGAAGTATTGTTTGTGGACGAAAGCATCTCGGATCTGTGCCTCGATACGCACCAGATGGTCGGTGGTGGATCTACCCTCTCGAAACCCACACTGCAACTGGTCAAGCAGATTGTGTGTTTCAAGGAAATGTAAAAGTCGGCGGTTTATCATTTTTTCAAAAAGTTTACAAAGGCAGCTGGTTAGTGCAATGGGCCTATAACTTGAAACTGAGGAAGGGTCCTTGCCCTGTTTCAAAATAGGGATAACAATAGCCTCTTTCCAGGAAGCAGGGATGGTGCGAGAAAGCCAGATAGCATTGTATAGAGAGAGTAAAGTTTTTCGCGTTTTGAGCGGCAGGTTTTTCAACAATTCATACACGACACGATCATGGCCTGGGGCAGAATTACTGCAGGAGTGACGTTTGTAGTGACGTTTGTAGCTCAGCCAAGTTGAAAGGTTGGTTGTATGCCTCGTGATTTGTGCACTTGTATTCTACTTTCTGCTTTTCTATCCTTGCTTTATATCTTTGGAAAGCTTCAGTATAGTGTGACGAGCTAGACACTTGCTACGTAGTGTGCACCGAGGAAGTTCGCCTGATCTTCCAGGCTGTCACCCTGTGTGTTAACGAGTGGGAGTGTATGTACTTGTCTTCCTGCTACCCTACGAACCATGTTCCAGACTTTAGCCTCTTGTGTATATGAATTGATCCCTGATAAAAACTTGTGCCAGCTTTCTCTTCTGGCCTGCCTGCACGTTCTCCTGCCTTGAGATTTTATTTTCTTGAAGCTCTCAAGGTTTTCCGCTATCGGCGAGTTCCGCAGCAACCTCCATGCCCTGTTCTGCTCGTTTCGCGCATTCTGACACTCAGTGTTCCACCATGGGACACCTCGCTTGCTGGGCATTCCAGATGTTTGTGGGATGCACTTGGCTGCTGCGTCAATAAGGAAAGCTGTGAAGTACTGCACAGCTTCATCTATGCTTAACCCACATAAATCTGTCCAACTTAAAAGAGTAGTGTTATAAAACTGTTCCCAGTCGGCTTTGTATGTCAGCCATTTGGGAACTTGTGAATGACATTGGTACGATGTTGGTGTACTCAGAATGACAGGAAAATGGTCACTTCCGTAGGAATTATTTATAATTTTCCGTTGGAGTAGGGGTAGAAGTGAAGGAGATGCAATACTGAGGTCTATGGAGGAGTAAGTATTTTTTGCAAGGTTATAATAAGTTGCCTCTTTCCGATTCAACAGGCAAGCACCTGATGAAAAGAGGAACTGTTCGATGAGACGACCTCGTGCATCACATCGACAGTCACCCCATAAACCGCTGTGCGCATTCAGGTCCCCTAGAACCAGATAAGGTTCTGGTAACTCATCTGTTAAAGACTGGAAATCATGTTTTTCCAGGCGGTGTTGCGGCGGTATGTATAGAGAGCAGATGGTGACGAGCTTATACAATAGAACTGCTCGAACAGCCACTGCCTCTAGGGATGTTAGTAGTGGTAGATGACTACATGCTACTCCTCGATTAACAATAATGGCTACACCACCAGATGACGCCACAGCATCATTTCTGTCCTTTCGGAAGACAACATATTGACGCAAAAAATTTGTATTCTTGGATTTTAAGTGTGTTTCCTGTACACACAGCACTTTTGGAGAATGTTTGTGTAGAAGTTCTTGGACATCGTCGAGGTTTCGAAGTAGTCCTCTGACGTTCCATTGTATAATTTGTGTCTCCATTATGGAAGTAGAGAAGTGCTGTGTGTACGAAATGAGTGTGGCCGGTGTTTAAAGAGAGAAGTGACTTATCTTACAGAGCCTTTAGAAGGCCCTGTAATTACCGTTTTGTCTTTTTTAGAACAGTTGAGGGAGCCCCGCCACTCCTTTGGTGCAGTCTGCGCCGGTGCAGTTGATGTGTCCATCGCCTCAGGAGAGACGACAGACAATGTTGTTTTCGTTGTAGGCTTCGTCGTGACAGACGGAGCCTTCGACCCCACCGGGCTCAAGGTCAACGGGACCTCTTTAGTTTGTGTGGTGCCCTGGCTGCTGCCAGGGTTCACAGGGGCCTTTGGTGGGGCTGTATTCAAGGAGGGTGGGGGCAGCCGAGGCTGCTCCCCCCGTGGGGGGCTTGTGGCGTTTGCCTCGGCACGCTGGGCGTGGTCCAAGGCATTGCCGAAAACCGAAGTGGTGCTGACCCTTCTCGCACCACTTCGGCATACGATGTGTTCCCAGCAAAATGCGGGGAAACGCGCTGCCGCGCTTATGTTCAATTTAAACTTCGTAGTTATAATTTCTTTTTCCAGGCCACGCATGACCTGGAATATGCAGGATGGTCACCCTCACAGTTTGCGCAGTGGACTTGTAGCTCACAGTCATCGTCAGCGGTATGACCTTTGGTGCCGCATTTCGCGCAGGTAAGCTGTCCTTGGCAGCTCTGGGAGCCGTGCCCGAACCTCTGACACTTAAAGCAGCGCCGCGGGTTGACTGGCAGTTTAAGATATCCTGTTGCTATTTCAGTGGGGAGAGTGCTAGATGCGAAAGTGAGTATGATGTGTTTCGTTGGGATTTCTTTAGTTTCTCTTCTTATTTTGATACGCTGCACCTGAATGACATTTTCTTCTTTCCAGCCTGTTAGAAGTTCATCATCAGAGAGGTCCATCAGGTCTCCATCTGATACAACACCGTTCACGGTGTTCATGGTTCGATGCGGTGTGATTGTGATAGGCTGATCTCCAAATGATGTAAGTTTATGCAGTCTCTGGTACTGTACGTGGTCTTTTACTTCGAGTAGCAGGTCACCACTGGCGGTCTTTGTGGCTTTGTAGCCTGCACCTAGCGTTTCTATAAGGCATCTGGACACAAGGAAAGGTGAAATGCTTCTAGCTTTCTTTTCTGTACTTCACAGTGGATAATGTGGTATTTCGGGACGTTATCTTTCTTGTTTGGAAGGAATTCGAAAATTCCATCGGTGCGCCACCTCTTGGAGGGGCGATTGGTTGTGAGAGGGCTAGGAGTTCCCATTAATTTGGTAGCTTATTCGGCGGCCATGCCAGCCACCCACCACCGAGCCCAACAAGGGGACGCTGCGAGACGCGAAGGAAATGCAAGTGCCAGCTGTACATGGCCGCTATAACCTAATATATCTACCCAAGGTTGGATATCTACACCAGGTTAACCCTTGCCGTCGAGAATCGTGGAAGTAAAAAAAAGTGAGAAGTGAGGAAAGATCAAAAGTAGTAGGAAAGACGAAGATGGAGAGAGAGGAGACAGGAAGAGGTGACTGTCGATTTCCCCTGGGTGAGTCAGCCCAGGGGTGCCGTCTACGTGAAGCCGGGGCCAAAGGGGTGTGTTGCCTCTGTTGGGGGGCCTTAAAGGTCTAATCCCCCAGCGTCAACTCAACCCCCAGGATTCCCTTTTCCCCGGACACGGCAAAGCCACGCACGGCTAGGCATGGGAGGGAGTCAAAACTCCCCCGTTAGCTCGGGTCCGTGGTGTCGTCACACACAAAACGCCTACTTGCGCAGGTGCCCCTGAGGGGGCAGTCAATAAGACAAGTCAGAATGACGTCATAGCCCCCATTTTTCTTTTGCCACGTTTGTTCCTGCAGTTTATACTTTTGGTGGCTGGTCGCGAGTGCGTGGCCATGGCGAAAGCTTTGAAAATTTTGTGTTTGATGACACTGGAGTCCCGCTTTCTATTCGAAGAAAATTTTTTATGCGGACCGCAGCAAAGTGTGTCACGGTTCTGTGGGCTGACAGGGTCGATAGCTGTTAGGTGGTAATAGTTGCACCGAGCGATTTCTCCTTTTTGGAGCCCTCTCAAACAGATACTGAAACTGGTCGATAATGAGGGACCTGTAATTAATTATCTGTTGCGTGCTGCAGCAAACGACTGTGCCATGCTATGGCTAGCAGGCCCCAAGCAACACAATGCAGGAAGAAAGCGTGAGCCCAAAGTTTTTGTGTAAGTGTCCCTTTAACAGTTGTTTCCTATACAAAACCTACAAATACGAAGTGTCCGATCAGACAATGTAGTGATGAATATATTGCTTGGTCAACTTACAGGGCATCGAACTTGCAGCATGGTGTCTCGTTCACGCAGGGTAGCTGTGTGTGGCTCCCGCAATGTGTCGAAGTCCACCGTGATGCCATATGGGACAGCGATTTCATCTGTGCGCGCATAGCGACGACCTATGGATCCACTACTATCGTCAACCTTGTGTGCCACATCATGCTGGGTCAGTGCGGATGCTGCAAAAAAGGAGAGAAATTGTTGCATGACGTCAAGTGGGGTCTACCTCCCTATTGCAAATCAGCTGGGTTTTGCAGCCAAAGCAGTGAGCATAGCAGCTCAAGTTAAATGTGGCCGAAGTGCAGAGAAATGAATGATGTACTGAGATATCCAGAAGCTTCGAGTGATGGTTCAGAAATGAGAAGCTATGCACTCTCCTATGTACCTGTGAGCAAAGCACACTTGGAAATACAGAGGTCAGGAAAGATGTTCCAATGAAGAAAAATGACTAAATGAGCGAAGAGAATATTCACATTTCGTTGCATTAACTTCATGTTGAACCATTTAATACTGATTTATGGCAACGTTAGTGAAGTGAATGAAATCCTAATTTAAAATTTTTCTACCTAAAGGCACTAGAACTTACCTTATTCCCTCACATGCAACGAACTTCATTCCTATTTGATGCATTACCTATACAAATAAATATATCATGGCTGGCAGTAAGCTAAAGCTCCTTTCAAGGACAAAAATCACACTTATAGCTAGCAGACATAGATATAAAAAATGTCAGTGTTCCTTCAAATTAATGAGCAAATGAGCATCTTACCAAAGCCAAGATGACTCAGCAACAAATCTCTGAATTCACAAGTAGCTTTTGGACTGCATAGCATACAGAGCATATAGGTGAGTAAAAACTTTATTGACAATGTCCGGAGGTATTTAGTGGGGTGGGGCTACAAGCACCCCAGCCTAAATGAGGGCCTCGAGTCCTTGGACACGGGTGGCTGCCCGGTATATAACTCAAGATTAATTTCAGCTATTTGTGATTACTCAGAGCCATCGAAATATCGACTTATGGGCAACTTCTATACACCACCTAATCCCGGCGAGATAACTATAGTCACGAATTAAGCCCGCAGACTTTTGAGAAGCATGAAGTGAACATCTGGAATATAATAAGCAGAATCAAGTACTACACCCTTAGAACTTACATATTTGTTGCACAAACTTGGCAAAATCTGGATTGTTGCTGAGTGGAAGAACGGAGCATTTTAGTGGTGCAACCGCCGCAGGCAAGGAGAAGTACTGCAGGATAACAAAGAAAAAAAATCAAAGTCTACATGCAATAACGCAAATACCAATTTTTGAGCAGCATTTACACACAAGCATAGAATCTGCTTTCAGAATAATATAACTCATGTAAAAAAATAGAATAAAAATATTCAACAATGTTTTGTCTGTAACACTCCCAATATTTATTGTTACAAGGGATCATTAAATGGCAGCGCAATGTGTGAAGTTTTGGATGCCAAAAAGCTTTGGCATCTGATTTTTCAAACTTCATGCCCGAATACCAGCTCCAAAACAGCATTAATTGAGCCTCCCCTCGTTCCCCTTCTGGGACATCTTCAATCTGCACGTAAAAACCAGTGTTTTATTGAATAATAGATTGGTAACTACAACAGAGCCTGAAAGGCCGCTTTGCCGCAATGTGAGAACGTAGTGAGGTGAAGCATATTGAAAATCTGAAGGGGTTAGCGGCAGTACGATATTGACTGTATTTATTGAGGGGAAAACAGCGCAAAACGGGACGAGGTAGGAATGACCACACACCACAAGCACTGACAAACAACTGCGTGCAAGTTTATTACACTGAAAAATATATAGCTGAAAAAAGAAACAAGACTAAAACCATCGCATGCGCATTCGCATCATTATTTAGTCCTGCTTTTGCGCTGTTTCCCCCGCTGTATTAAGTATGTACCAACTGGCCCTTCAAGACACCCTTTTGACTGTATTTGCCTTTGAGAAGTTCAACTAGCAAAATTCCAGTGCAAATAAAATCGAATAGCAAGGAATATTAAAAAAATATTCGAAATTTCGAATATTCCCACCACCGTAAAAAATATATTGTTTAATGCTACTGGCGCCGTGCTCGAGAAGTTTGAATGAATGCCATTACATGGTAAAGGTAAAACAATGCAAACTAGGAGAGACGAAGGAAGAAATAACAGACAGGATGAGTGTTGACTAACAACCCTTCCTGTCTGTTATTTCTTCTTTCGTCTCTGGTACTTTGCACTGTTTTATCTTTACCATGTTTGACCACCTAGCCCAATGAAACACGCTTCTGTGAATGTCATTACAATCATCAAGTTCCAGACACACATATAACTAATTACCATAGTCACATCAAAATAGATGCTGATTACAAATTTCACACAGTAACAATGCACAACGGAACACATTGTTACGGAGATGAAGGAAGACGAAGAGAGGGACATGCTGACAGGTGCACGAGTGTGTTAGTGAGCCATCTTGACGCCTGCCCGAGTTTTTCCCAGTAATTACATCTTGTATATACGCCACGAGCCCTACAACAATATAAATACAGTCGAAACCAGCGATAACGAAATCCCGAGGGAACGAAATTCTCACCGCAACGAAATATTTTCGGAGCACCCCGCGAACGCCCATAGGAGTCAATGCATTTCATAACTCGCGACTACGAAAAATATTCATACCGCAGTCCCTCATTAATGAAATTTTTGAAACACGAGTGCGCAAATCTATTCTCGCAACATTTACATTCGAAAACTGCTGAAATGCATTCATGCCACACTTAAATTGTGCAAAACTATCCCTAAGCGCACTTGCAAAGCAGCCCCCATCATTTTTTACAAAAACAAAAAACGTAAAGCTCGCAACAATGATGATGATGGTGGCTTGCTGAAACACCTGCTCATTTTTGCGGACTACGTACGTAGCCAAAGCCACTATCCTCATGGAGTGTCGTTCGTTGGCTTGACTCTGTGTTTGGCTTTGTCAGCTTTGCGCACACATGGTCACATGTGTGGAGCCATTTGTGGAGAGTTCGCGTGGTCGCTTGGTGCAACGTGAACCGTGTGTTGCGATTGCTTCATCCGATTTCACTGCCTGCGAATATGCCGCCCCCAACGAAAAAGCGGAAGTTCATCACGCTGGAAGATAAGGCTGCAATCATCAGCTAGGTGGAAAAGGGCAGAAAAAAATTGACATCGCCGAAGAATTCGGCGTTGCTTGCAGCTCGTTGTCCACGATTCTCAACAACAAGGCCTCCATTCTTGGTGCACTTGAAAGCGGCGCGTGTGCAAGAAACAAAACCGTGACGGCTGCAGCGTTCCCGGACGTGGACAAGGTGGTGTTCACGTGGTTTTGTGAACAACGTGCCAACAAGCTGCCTTTATCTGGCAAGATTCTGCAACAGAAGGTGCTGGACTTCCCTTGTATGCTCAGCTACGACAACTTTAAGGCGAGTCCAGGCTGGCTGAGCCGTTTCAAAGCTCGCCACGACATTGTTGCCAAAGTCATCTTCGAGGAGGCAGCAGCCGTCGACGTCGTCATGACTGCTGAGCAACAAAGAACTGCTCGGCCAGTACAAGCCCTCGGACATATATAATTCAGATGAAACGGCATTGTTTTATGAAATGCTGCCATCCAAGACCTTGGACTTTAAAGGTTAGAAGTGCCACGGTGGAAAGCACAGCAAGCGGGACGTGACAATTTTATTGTGCGCCAACATGAATGGCACAGATAAACGGCCACTGCTCGTTATTGGCAGGAGCAAGAAGCCCCGCTGTTTCAAGGGGAATCGCAGGCTACCAATAAGCTACACCGCGAACTTGAAGTCGTGGATGACGCATGCTATTTTTAGCAGCTGGCTCCAGTCTTTCGATGCCGACATGCAGAAGGCAAAGAGATCAGTCTGCCTTCTCTTCGACAACTGTAGCGCCCATCACGTCGACGTGCAGCTCGGAAATGAGCGCCTCGTCCAAACTGCACTTCGGTGCTGCAGCCTCTAGATCAGGGAGTTATTGGCAGCGTGACGTGTGCTTATAAAGAGAGGCTGATTCAGCGTTTGCTGCTGAATATACATATGAAGCGCCCGACTGACCTGGACTTGTTCATGGTGCTAGAGATGATCACCGCCGCATGGATAGCCGTGATAGCAAATTGCTTCACACACGCTGGCCTTGTCACTCCGCAGGCATCATGCACTAATCCGGCAGAACCAGGAGAAGGTTTGCCTGTAGGCGCATTTGATGACGGTACTGGTAACAGCGCAGTGCCGCCGTCACTGACCAGTGCATGGGGCGAACTTTGTGCCGTGGCAAACGAGATTCCCGACGGCCTCAGCGTCCATGAGTTTGTTTGCGCGGACGAAGGCGTCGTCGTGCCCGAAGAAGTGACTGATGAAGCCATCGTCAGTAGTGTGTGCAAGGCGGCCGATCCCGATGAGCAACGACCGGAGCAGCCAGAGAAAACAACAAGTAAGCAGGATGTGCTGAACGCCTTCGACACAATTCGTACATTTTTCGGCGAGCACGACGACGACGTGGCGATGGACCATTTCTTACATTGCGAGCTGAGAGGCATAAAATTGCTGCATGGTAAGGCCCGCCAGAGTAAACTTACTGACTTTTGGAAATAAATTTTTTTTTTCTAAATTTCATGTCTTTTCTGCTGCATTTTTGCGCCAACGAAATTCCCGCAAGAGCGAAATTTTGTGATTTCCCCGCCGATTTTGTTATTGCAGGTTTCAACTGTAGTCGAATTCACACAGAGATGACATCTTTCTTTATAATAATTGTCGAAGATTGTCCAGGAGAGCTTTTTGAATACACAATCTAGAATTAGTTCCAGATGCAAGCACCAGTATAGCAAATAGCAAGTGACCTTTAGCTGACAGGAACTCTGGGCAGAATTAGTGGAGTGCCAACTATATAGAAAGCACAGTGGCCGGGGTCAACGTACCGTCCTTTGCTCATCTCCTTCACGAACTCGGAAACTGTGCTCGAAGACGGCGTACATGATTCTTCCAATGCCAAATGACGGTTCAATCACACCAGGCACCAGTTCGTCCACTGCAATAGAGAGGCGGGGATGTCTGTACCAAAACGTAACATAATAAAGTTAATACATTTTTACGCCCAACACAGTATTGTGTATGCTCTTCCATGATGCATTTACACATACCATAAATGAGATACAAGACAGGACCCCTATTTTAGCTTGGACAGGTAAGGTATCAAATAATTCTAAATAACATTTACATTAAATTTACAGCAATATGTTGGTTACTAAAAGAGAAAATAATGAGGTTTCAAATTTATTACTTTTGCACAAAACACCAAACCCTGATGCCAAGTTATAAGTATCAAAGCATCTATCTTTATATAAACTGTATGGCTCAAGAGTTAATATCAAATACTGTTAAGTTTAATCCTTTGCCTTTTCCTAATACAGATTGACTGATTTTTGGGGTTGAACGTCCCAAAACCACCATACGATTATGAGAGACGCCGTAGTGAAGGGCTCCGGAAATTTTGACCTCCTGGGGTTCTTTAATGTGCACCCAAATCTGAGCACATAAGCCTACAGCATTTTCGCCTCCATCGAATATGCAGCTGGCGCAGCCGGGATTCGAACCAGTGACTTGTGGGTCAGCAGCCGAGTACCTTAGCCACTAGACCACCTCGGCGGGTTTCTTAATACAGAGCAGCATATGTTTGATTATTAATAATAATAGGTGCCCTAAGAGTACATGCTTTGAAATCATGTGCTATAAGCATAAGCTTCCACGGGAAATTGGAAGTGGAGTCAGTACACACCTTTCATTTTGTTTGATGCTTATCAAGCTCCCTTTAATGATATAATTAGTAGGAGAACAAGACACTAAGACCTATTTGATAATAAAGCTGATATTGTTTGCATCCTTTATGGCATTTTGATGTTACCACTTTTTCTTTTAATGAGTCATCGTATATTTGGCACTTTGTCACACGTGCTTGTATTGGCGATCCGAGTGTGTGTATGTCTAGGAAAAATGAATGATGAGCACAATATAAGGTATAATAGTAATAATTGTTGGTGTTTAATGTCCCAAAACCACCATATAATTATGAAAGACGCCTTTGTGGAGGGCTCCAGAAATTTCAACCAGCTGGAGTTGTTTAATGTACACCTAAATCTAACCAGATGGGCCTCATGCATTATCGCCCTTAACGAAAATGTGGCCGTCACGGCCGGGATTCGATCCCGTGACCTGTGGATGAGCAGCCAAATATTTTAGCCACTAGAACACCATGGCGGGTACAACAATATCATACAACAATACGGCAACGCACCATGCACAGTCTTCTGGTAACGCTTCACTTGAACCATGTCCTTAGTGACCTTCACCTTTGAGTCACCCACTGCCACTTCACACTCCCTGCATGATAAGCCAGTGATTTTCACAATTTTTGCATGGAACATGGGGACAATGTAAGTGATCGAAAGCCTGATCAAGTGATGTCTACACTGGTATTGACTTTCAGCAGGAAACTGCATCAGAGTCCTGACAAAAGCAAGCCATCAAGTCAACAGTGTGGCTTCATATTGAGAAATCATTTTGAAAAGGTCAGCGCAATGACACGAGAAAAGAAAGACAGAGTGACAATAAGAGCAATGACTAAGAAGTGATCTTTTATTGCTGTCACCTGTGCATATAGGTATATGTGCCACAAACAAAAAAAAAGAGGAGAGAGAGCCACGTGATTGTGACGAGTATAAAAGCAAGATAACAAGGCTGGCTTAAACTAATGAAACAAGATAAGAAACTCAAAGTGATAAAAAAGGATAACAACATTTGAAGGAACTCATGCATGCGTGGTGAGTGAGAAACACCAGTCTATGATGAAACATGAGCAAAAGGATGAGGAACAACAATCAAACAAAACCACTCAGATACATAATTTCAGCATCAGGCAAAGATATGGAGGGCCTGCTCACGCATTTGTCACCTACTTGATGAATTAAAAAACCTCGACAATCTCGCGCTCCAACTCATCCCTCGTCATCATTAAAAACTGCGTGCTGTCTCTATGTCTTTTTTTTTCGTGTCGTTGCGCTGCCCTTTTCGAAATGAGTATATGAACCAACTAACCCAAACCAAAGTACTTTTCATTTTGAGTCGCACACAATTGGTCTCATAAAATCAAAATCAACATTAAAGCAGCAAACAAGAAAATCGGGATGCCATGAGTATTTGAAATTAGAGTTAATGGTGAAATCATTTGACCACCGTTGATTTAAATTCCAATCTTCCCATGAACCTCTTTTGCATGAAGCGTTTGACCAGCGCACAGAAGCATTGCGATAAAAAAAGAGTATGCAACTTTACAAAAATGCATTAAGAGGTGCCTTCTAGTTTATTTCTTTACAACAGGTAACAGAAAGACATATCTAATTTAGTTTCAGCACTACTGGATAAGGGCCTTGGTGAAAGGGTGACATTTTTTTTTTTTTTTCAAACAATGCCTTTACAATACTAAAAAATTGCACATCAGAACATTACAGTTGGGATTAACTGCCTGCAATCCCATGCATGATGCAACACTTTGTTAGGTAAACAATTATTGAGGATATTTGTCACAATGAAGCCTTTGGAGATGCTGTAGGAACTAAGCAGGGCTATTTGGTCCGTATACATATAAGCCTGGCTGGCACTGCATAGCACCTTATCCGTACCTACCAAGCTGAATGAATCTGAATATGGGAGATTTCCGAAACAACGGGGGGCGGGGTAGCCGTGCTGATTCACCTTGCCAACCATCACCCCCCCTCCCTCCATTTTTTTTTTCGAAAAAAAAAAAAAATGTCTTGTAAAGGGGGGGGAGGGGAGCCAGAGTCCCAAATAGCCCCTTAATTGTAAATATTGGCATCACAGTCTTATAGTAGCTTATAAACAGCACTAATTGGGTTACCCGACTGCATATGTTTATGTCGATGCCTCTTATATTGGTTTACCTAATGCCATGGATTCGCAAAAAGCCTGGATTGGATGCAGTTGGAGTTTTGTCTAAAGTTGCCAGTTCCAACACAATAATTTCAATTTTCGGACGATTTTCCTGCCAACCATACAAACCTAAGAAATGGTTGAAATCTGGGTATGTTTATCTAATTGTGCTTATATGTGAAATCACATTAACATGTGTTATTACTGGCTTAATTACTATAACCAGCTCGATCAGTACAAGACTTAAAAACAATGATTCCAGTGCAACAGGCCTTTTAACCAATGTCTGCAGACAGCTCAGGAGTGCCCAGTTTTGTGATTTTATCACAATACTAGTAACCTCCGTATCACCTGACATATGTTTTGTTTCTTTATCTGCACTGATGTGCATATAGGGCAGACATCCACAAAATTCAACAGTGTGCTGATAGCTTTCATCAGGCACAGCCTGACATGTCACCAGTAGTACTGCTCTTCACAGCATACAAAGTATCCTGGTATTCCCCTCTCAAATAGTTATGTCAGACTCTAAACAACTAAATGCACAATAACTGCATAAATAGGGCACAAGTAATTTAGACACAGGTGTAAAGAACAGTTAATTAGGACAAACAGTATCATACCTACAAGTTCGTACGCTTTGTCTATGGTTTGAAACACGAAAATTGACAGCTAAGTATTGTTTGTACTATCGTTTCTAGTGTCTATAGTTTGTGTCGTATTGGCGTTAATCTAACTCAACTTCACATCAGAGCCAACATTACATTTAGTGCTAAATTTGCAGTAGCATGATGTCGTTATCACAAGCAGTTGCTCATAGCAGTCATTAAAAAAACAATTTATGTTGCATTTCCATCTGTGAGTACTCTACTTCTAAAAATAAACACATTACATAGCAAATACACCCTGAACTGAGTGAAATCATTGCAGTGCCCATATCCTAAATATCTTCAAGCTGAAACATTTAATGTAATACGGCATGAAATTCTCACCCTTTTTCATTGAGATCTTTTTCCAGCTGGTCAACATGCGTGGCAGCGAGTGCTGCTAGAGCATCTGAAACTGGCTTGGCCTCCTTCTTGAACTGCTTGCCAATGGCTGCCTTGTTTGGGAGGGCTTCCACCACGTCTACAGTCTTGTGCTCAGATGACACAGTAAATCAAGGAAAACAGCTACTACACAGAACACGTATTGTCCTCTTGAACACTTATTAAATGAAAATCCTGACAATAAGTTGCCCGAACAAGTCAGTTTTATAGACTGATCATGTAAAGCAGTGGTTCTCAACCCCAGGCATTTCTGGGACCCCTTGTGGGCTAACCCAAGTAAGCAATGAACCACATGTGAGGGGTTGTAGCCTGTGTAGCCAAACCATGAGAGTGAAATAACTAGAAGAATAAGGATGGGGTGGATCATATTCGGCAAGCATTCTCAAATCGTGAATGGTAATCTGCCACTAACCCTCAAGAGAAAGGTATATAACAGCTGCATCTTTAACGGTACTTACCTACGAAGCAAAAACCTGGAGGCTTACCAAGAGGGTTCAACTTAAGTTGAGGACGACTCAGTGAGCAATGAAAAATAAAACGATAGGTCTAACCCTAAAAGACAAGAAGAAAGCAGAGTAGGTCAGGGAACAAACAGGTGTTAAGGATATCACAGTCGAAATCAAGAAGAAGAAATGGTCATGGGCCGGACACGTAGCGCAAAGACAAGGTAACCTTTGAACATTAAGGATCACAGACTGGATTCCCAGAGAAAGCAAATGCTGAAGGGGTGACAGAAAGCTAGATGGGCCGATGAGATTAGAAAATTTGCGGGTATAAAGTGGCAGCAGCAGGCACAGGACCGAGTTGACTGGTGAAACATGGGAGAGGCCCTTGTCCTGCAGTGGGTGTAGTCAGGCTGATGATGATGATGACTGTGATACCATACGTTCACATCTTTCCTCGTCTGCAAAAGGATATTGGTTGTGGTAGCGGTTTCTCAGCTACAAGACGCACGCCTGTAGCCTTGGTGTGTTGGCTCAAGTCGTAACAGGAACGGTCTGCACAGCCAACACACTCAACCCAACCCTAAACAGAAAGAGATAAAGACATACATATTTATATGCATAATAAAACACGAGATAAACTTATGTATGTCAGTTTTCAAACAAGTTATTTTTGAGCATTGCCAAATCAAGAGAGAAGGACACAAGACAAACTTCACTGGTTTTATCGCCGCCAATGCCCACACATTTGCTAGAGAGTTAAGCCAACCGTGATTCACAAACTGCTGTGGAAACAAGTCTTCTCATGCACAGCTCCACCTACCACTGCATCTCCTATGAAACTGTGCATGAATAAACTCCATTTAGTTTTCTACTATAGTCTCGGCTGCCTGCAGCACCAATCATAAAAGAAGCTAACAATAAGCAAAATAAAAAAAAACAACAAAAAAACATGGCCGGTTGGCTCAGAAAGTTAGGCCCAGTAGAACATCAGCATTAGATGGAATTGCACATGTGCAGACACCTCATCATAGTAGCTGATCACAGAAGTGAATTACAGTGAAAAAAAGGGGTTTTTTCAGAACCTTGCACAGAAAAAGAGACACTGGCTGTCGAGCAAGGCTTCAGTTGCATCAGGTCCCACCAAGAAAGAAGCGGCACAGGAAAGGGAGGAAAAACAGCACTTACATAGGAAGTCTTGCATTCAGCGTCCCAGCAGTCGCATGCATAGTGAGCCATCTCGTTGCTCATGTGCTGTCGGAATCGCAGCCTTGCGGGGTCAACACCCACACGCTCCAGGAAAAGCTGGATGCGGGCTAGGAAGTATCCCAGGGTCTCGTTCGCAACTAGGCCCTGAACAAAAACACGACTTCGATGAGTCATGCTCGGCACAAAGAGACAGGTACAAAGAAGACAACTGTAATGACATACTACAGCAGTGGCGATTCTCCTACCTTCTCAACAGCGTGCCCGATAGTGATCTTCTGTGCGGGCTGGCCGTCCATCTGGTTGCACGCCGAATAGAGGACCATCTCCAGGTTCTTCACAGATGCAAACTTGGGGTGTGCCTTGTCAGCGGGGTCCACAAAGTGCTCGATCTCAGCCATGGTGAACTCACTGAGAAGAGGAGTGTCATTTTTGCATAGCTTAATTGCATAGCTTAACCATATTTTGCTAAATATTCGTTCTCGAGTGTTGAAGTATGCACTATTAAATGTTAGTAACACTGGTTTTATTTCTTGACGAGGATCACATTGACCTGTCCAAATAGGTAATGTTTATTCTATTGAAGTTTATGTTTAGTTGTGCACATTACATTGCCATTAAAATTTGTAACCAGACTAAAACTCCAGGCATTAGTCTTGGCGCTGGCACACCCTTAGTCAAACCCGTCAATCTTTACCAATCAGATAAATCGGTGAACTTCAGAAGGGTGAGAAGCAGGTGCGGTAGTACCATCCAGAAAAGAAATCTCTTCCTGTGGCCACGTAAGCACAAATGCAGTGAGTGCTCAGATGACTTGCACAATACACAGCACACAATGCAGTGATGTTGAGAGGTGTGCTGCCACAGTGACACAGAAAAGCAAAAAACTATTGAGCAATGCTGAAAATTTGTCTGTAGTGTTTGCACTAGTGAATTGAAAGCTGTACCTGACAAACTTGGTTATTGAGCATGGGCGATGGCATTTAAGCAACAATGCCTCTATAAGCCAGCTCTACTGTGCAAACATCATATTTGCACCCAAGTTCGTTCGTTTCCAAGTCTCTTCATAACAACACTGTTCTTCATACGGCACAAAAATTTAAGAAACTTAGGCAACATCTTGCCAATCCTTATAAAATTGCTGCCCTAATATTTTTCAGCTATGGCCAAGGAAATACTAATGTTTGTTAAACGGAAAATTTCATCCACAATGACCAAGCCTTGAAATTTCAGTCCACTAGTACCAATGTTTTCTACTCCCAAGTGGGGGCGGTGGTAGGAGCTTAAGAAACACAGGTCTCCTAAGAAAGACTCACCGGACTCTGATCAGTCCTGATCTGGGCGAGATCTCATTACGGAAAGCGTTGCCTATTTGAGCAGCAGCAAATGGTAGCCGACCCTGATTGAACTCGAGCAAGCGCTTGAAGTTCACAAAAATGCCTTGCGCTGTCTCGGGTCGGAGGTACCTAGAAAGGACATAGAAGATTTACATCATCATCACCAGCCTGACTACACCCACTGCATGGCAAAGGCTCCTCTTATGTTTCACCAATCAACCAAGTCCAGTGCCTGCTGCGGCCACGTTATGCCCGCAATCTTTTAAATTTCATTTTCCGGCGACCCGATTCATCATCATACCGGCGACCACAGCTGGTAATGCACTCCCTCACCGGACAAGGATGGGCCACCGTGTAGCAGTACTTGACCACCACCTCCCACGCGAAAACACCAATTACCACATACATACCATATAGCTAAAAAATGAAGGCAATCAATAAAAAAATGTTCACACCTGTTTAATTCAATGGAATCTATGTTGTGCACAAAAAAACAAAACAAAGGAAGCAGTTATGATGCTGAAGATGTTCCCTGAACTTTTTACAAAGGTAAAGCATTCAAACATGAGCCTTGATATGTTGTCTCGCAAGCACAAGTGATTTCATTACTAGTACAGAAATACTTTTAACTTCGAATTACACAATGTACTAATAAAAGGCGTCAGCAAGTTCAGCACAGGAAAAAGAGAAAGCTATGCTTCTTTTGTAGCAGGAACAGCACTTCTTTACTGAGGGCTTACTGCCTGTGCGAGCCCGTAATCACATGTAGTATCAGCAAGAAGTGTAGCCATTCGCAAACACAATGATACGCACCCTTTAACAAGCCCCGAAGGGCCAATACATGTGGAGAACATCAGGTTAAACTCGATGGCGTCACTCAGGTCATTTCCCGTTGTAGGCGACTTGATCGCAAAACGTCGCAAGACAGCATTCATCTCATCTTTGGTCATGCCGTCCAGCTGTAGTGAAGATAGGCAAAAGTAAACTCGTTGGGTGAAAATGTAACATTAGATATATGATGCATGGTTAAAGAAATATGCAACTATGCCATTGTACACACCTATCACATGAGCTAAAATATTCAGTTTAACCTCCCTATAACAAATTTATAGATAACATGGCACCACCTTCTGTATAAATGTATATACAGTAGACTCGCGTTAAACAAAACCTGAAGCGACCAGGAAAATGTGTTTTGTTTAATAGGACTTCCATTTACTGAGACATGAACAAGGGTGCAGAATTCATGTACGAAACCAATCACCAATCATACTGGAGGCAGTTGTTCCATTTAGACAACAGTTCTGTTTAAATTAACAGATTTCCCTTTACCGAGAATCTACTGTACTATACTCAAGCCTCACTATAACGAACATGGCTATAATAAAATATTGGTTATAATGAAGTAAATTAAGAATAACCTTGCAATAGATACAGAGTTAGAAATATATCTTTATCACAAAATTTCTTATATAATGAATCTATTTTTGTGTAAGATGCAACTTTGTTATAATGAGGTTAGAGTATATCATATACTCAGCAACGAATATTCTAAGCTTACATTGGTTAGATTTTTTTACAGTTGTTGAAGTATGCTTAGCTGAAGTACTTTCACATAATCACATGCATCTGAGCCGGCACAATATCTGAAACATGGTGAAGCTTTCAAGAACAGGAAGTAAAGGAAAGCACGGCTCTCACGCCTAAGTACTTGCACAGCCATCAAGTGTTTACTAGGTTTCACATTAAGCTTTTCTTTCTACCTTGATTTGTGCGTCGATTTCGTTATCATCTGGCCAAGACACGTAAAGCTCCAAGAAAGTGATTTCTGCCAAAGCAGCAGTTATAGTGAATCGCACACATTCCAATTGTGTATCAAGTGCAAAGAAATTGAAAAGGCAAGACATGTATTCAGTTTCTACTGAATGCTAGCCAAAAGGCCTGACAAACTTTTTGAGAGGTCTCCTGCAATCTATTAATACGTTTATTTATTTTCTCTCACATTGTATAATTTTTTTCCATTTCTTTCTAGATGTTGTTGCTTTTTATGCATTATTTGTTATGAATTTTCTGCAACAGCCCCCTCATTACTCAACGCTCTTCGGCACCTGTTGGGTACCATTATTACTCCGTTCAATGCCCAACACTAACAAACTGCTGTATGAAAACAGTACACGTAGAAGCTCAACACTAATAGAGAGGAGAGGGATACATAATTGTAACCCGACCTCTGTTAGTCCTCTTGAATGATGTCTCTAGTCAGTGAACAGCCTGTTAAAAAAAATACACTAAACTGCAACCATTCTCACAACGCGATTACTAATAGGAAAACATAACGCACCTTGACCACAATATCTTCATACTCTGCCTTCTGTTTGGCCGTTGTCTTCTTATCAGCACACAGCTTTTCCAGGTGCGCTGTTTCAAATCGGGTGAAACAAAATTTTCCAAGATGCAAGTGACTATGGGAATAGTCCATGATAGTGCAATACTAGCTCATTAATTGCACCTAGGGAAGACTTCATATAACAAGGATGAACGTTCCCCAATATGCTGCCAGACCAGAATTTTTCTGCGATGCTACATTGAAGAGATTTATTATAGCGGTGACACACATAGCATCCCTACGTCACCTAAATGCTGACATGCAAATGCACATGCCCTGGACAAAGCCTCTACACAACTGCAGAGGAACCACTAATCATGAGCGGCTCTCACCAAATCCGTGATTGACAAAAAGATTAGCCACGAGACTATTGTAACATTTTGTCATCATGGTTCTGGCCACAAGCTACGTTGTAAACTGTTCCCCATAAATGCGAAGCAGATAGCATGAGCAGATGAGCCCCACAGCAGACATCTGAGCAATGACGTGGCATTTAATACCTGCGTAACACTAAAAATCCTAGCTGGCTGCTAACTGGACTTTTTCTTCTCTTTGCCGCACTGCACAGCTTGCATAAGTAATGGCAGCGCCAGTCATCATTCCGATGTAGCTCACTGGCGAGCTACACACATCGATGCAGTCACACATGGTTGCAGTCATTATGGCTGTAGTTACCATGAACAACATGTCAAGGTATATTTGTCAATTTCATAAAGTATGCAGAGTGTGCACATTTACACAGTGGCAAAGGGTTCTAAAATAATTAGGGGAAAAAAAAATACCACGATCCGCGAGTCCGGCTTTTACTGAATGGTGTTAAGGAACTCTGGTCAGTTCCAACTCCAGAAAGCTGGAGATGACCGAATCACAGTTGTCAAAGGGCTCTGCAACTAGTAGGCACAGGCTCGGTGACTGAAAAGTACTAGTCCAACTTCAATCCAGACGGCTCATACAGCCAGTTTAGCACGTCCACATCTTCAAACACCTAAATGAAATTGCCTTCTACTGTCTTACCGAAGTATAGAATAGTTAGAGCTTAATAATAATAAATGTTGGGGTTCAAAGTCCCAAAACAACAATAATGAGGGATGTTGTAGCAGAGGTCTCCGAATATTTCGACCACCTGTGGTTTTTTTAATGTGCACTTAATCTATTGAGGTCAAGCCTTCTTGCCTACACTAAAAATGCGGCCGAGGCAGCCGGGATTCAATCTTTCGACCTATGAGTCAACAGTTGAGTAGTATAAACACTAGACCACTATGGCAGGTATATTTAAAGCCTACATAAAATGCAGTTAAGGCCAAGTAAACAACCATAACTGTCAGATGCAGGATGATCATCGAATAAACACTATTTTGTGATTGAAACTCATAAAAGCATAATTAGGAACTATGTTGTACATGTTGCCTGAAACTGGAAGATAAGGACATACCTTTGATAAGGTGGTCAAGCCTGAAACATTCCCCATTCTTGAGGTCCTTCACCATCAAGTCTGCAAAGCGCTCCACGTGCCCAGATGCCCTACATAGAGATGCAAAGTGTGGGGGAAAAGAAGAAAATGGGCATGTTTTGGAAAAAAGCTGTTTTTTTTGTTTTTTTTTCAGCATAGTTGGAAAAATTGGCCAAAATTTCCGTGTGGTAAAACATACAGAAATAAAGCTAGGCAACACCCAGCGTTGAATGTGAAACCAAAACGTCGCACGTCGTACCAAAACACCAAACAAAGACTCACCACTCGCCATCCATATAACAAAGTCAGCTCCAGTGTCACCCTGCCTTGACTCTACAGCGTAGCTTAGTTGTTCAGGTCTGGTCATGTTGGGGGCGGTTTCCAATGTTTCAGTACCAGTTATTGTTCAGTTTTGATTTTCCCCTATACACTTCTGTAACCTGTGGCGAAAATCCGTTCATAAAGCGTGTGCAAGCAGATTCTGCGATGGCTGAGTCGATTTCCGATTCTGAGTCCGATTGGACTCAGAATCGCATGATGGCTGAGTCCGATTTCGGAAATGGGGACTCGCTGTCTGTAAGCACTGCAACAGCAGCTATGCTTTTCCCAATATGAATATTGACATGATGAAGAAGGCTACTGATGAAGCCAGTGATACTGACTCTGAATAAGAGTTCGAACTTTATCTTTTTACCATCTTGATCAATCACAATGCTTCCCTAGTTGAAGCCACGATGAAATAGACATTTCTGGGTTTCTCGTTTTAACTGCCGTAACAATTCTAGGAAGCCACACCCATTCACAGAGAGCTAAATGAGTTCACGATAATGCTTTTGGCCTGCCTTTGATCTGTTCAATGCTATATTAGTTTGTAAAAAGAGAAAAATCATTTCGTTTCTGTTATTTACATAATGAAAGTTATTGCTATTGACACTTCGCAATAGACTATTACCAAATGGCAATAAAATATTGCCATATGCGAAAGAAGTTTTGTTATTTCCAATTATTTGCAAAATTTCAGAAAAAATGCAAAAAAACAACCTTTTTTTTTTTTTCAAATTGCTCAATATTTCTGGAAATTTCGCATCTCTAGCCTTCCGTAATATGAACGGGAAAACTTGAAGGGTCTTTTAGCACATAATGTACAGTTCTTTTTGATAATGCTATAAATTACCTTTCTAGTGTAGTCCACAATATCTCTGCAGTAAATATAGTACTTTTCAGTCGTCTTGAAAAAAAGATAATATTTGCACAAGACCAGATAAGAAACTTCGTAACGCAAATGCTGTAAGAGTCTAACTCTGTTAAAGTATGTGAATTGTTAGCCATGGCAATTTACTGCCGCAATTACTCATGAAAGCTAGCGGGAGTTGTATGAAGTATGACTGTGTTGCTTCTATGTCCCGACATTAGCACTTGACAATAATGTAATGCGCTACTAGCAATGAAAACCACACTGTCCACCTACAACAGTTGCTCGTACTGGTTTGGCCAACCCACATCGTAACAGTGATCTATCCAAAAGCACGTAAAAGTAAAAGTAATTTATTTACAGCCTAGCACATTACAGAGTTCACTGCAGGAGCAAGGGCTAAAGGCAATCAGCCTGACAAAGGCCCCTGTCTCTGCGCAGTTCCGTGCTAAGCTTCAATATGAGCACAAACAGAAACAGACAAAAATTAATACATTCGTTGCATGTTCACATACGAAATTCACACAAAACAAAGATAAAATATTTACATAGCGCATTGGAAAATTAGACGTCACTTACCTACATGGAGATACATAACCAAGTGAAATTGACAAAAAAATTTAGACACCGTAAAACACAAAGTACATACGGATGCACCGATATTAATCTGTAAAATACTACAATCAAAATACAGGTTAATGAATTATTTCAGGATTGGTCGTGGCATGAAACTCCACTTATTAGTTTTGATAATATATACCAGTGGGTAGTAACCCGTTCTTTGTTTGTTTCTTAAAGGCTGCTTTGCTAGCCTTAAAGTTCAATTTGATTATGCGTGGTGTTTTATGGCGCAAGCGCCATTTGATGGCCAAAGAGTGCCAGGTCAATGGACAAGTGATGCAAATAATGATTATGATAAGTGGCTGTAAAAGGGCCCAAAATTCCTCGCTGTAAAGGCGGGTAAAACATAGGTATTAAATCATGAGTGCGACATGTAATGTGCGTAGTAAAAATGAGTGGCAAGGTGTGATAAATTAAAAGCTTTAAAGAGGCGATTCGAGCACGGATGTCTCATGAAACGCCCTTGTTTCCAAGAGTTCTAAGACAAGTGTTTCTTGTGACACATCTACCGCAGCAGCAGTCTCCGTTCAGGGACCAGGTTAAATCACGTGAAAAAATTGGACATCTTTTAAAAAGCCTAAGAGTGATTCTAGGCTGAAAAGGGGATCCCTACCGATGAACATCGCTGGATGGAGTGGCATTTGCTCTCGGTAGGGTAATGGGAAATGTTTTTTTCTAATAGGATTTCATTCACTGCATCGTATTAATATATGAAGGACAGTAAGTGGTTCACCACATTTGTCGCAGATGGGTGGATCACCACCGGACAGATAATGTGCATGTGTACTGCGTGTGTATCCTATTTGTAGCCTGGTAAGTGTTACTTGAGTACGGCGTGACTTGGATACTGCTGGCCAGTCTTCAATGTTCGGCTTGACAATGTGCAGCTTATTATGTGCTTGTGTGTCCCATAAACACTGCCAGTAGGCTCCGAGTTTTCGTCTTACCAGGGGTTTTGTGTCTAGTGGAAGAACAGCTAGAGAAGTATTAGCAGCGTTTTCATAGACAGATGCAGCAAGCTGGTCCACCAATACATTTCTACTTATCTTGTGGTACCCTGGCACCCAGCACCCTACGCCATGCTGTTTCAGTGTGTAGATAGTGCACAAGAGTGAGTAAAGTGAGACGAGCAAAGGATTTTTATGTTTTTTCAGGGTTTTCAACGCTTTTACTACACTCAGGAAGTCTGTGTATATTAATGCTTCTTATAGTTTTAATTCCTTGATGCGTTTGACTGTCGCAAGCATCGCATAGGCCTCTGCGGTAAAAATGCTTGTACGTATTGAGATGCAGAACAGCGGAATGCGAAAAGCATGGGCCTATTGCAGCGTAGGACATGGAAGTGCGAGTTTTGGAGACGTCAGTGTAAAATTCTGAACAAGTGCATTTGTGCTGCAATTCGCGGAAATATGTACAGTACGGTTCACTGTTAGGGGGAACACGCGAGCGCGTGGCCTGCGGTCCGCGGGGCGCCAACTGCTAGTGAGAGTTGGAAATGAGAAGCATGCGCGCAGAATCGCAAGTGCGGTACTTGCCCGCATCGTCTGCTACTTCCCCGCCCTACGCTCGGCGTGTGCTAGAAACAAGCTTGCTATGCTCGCTTCATCGACCATCGATTTCCATGTCCATTATCAAAAGTGGCTGGCTGCTTCGAACAGCGTTTGGAAAGCTTACAGTTATATTTTTGGTAGGCACAAACACTAGGCTATGCGAGTGACGGGCCTCATTATCACTTTCACAGAATTCCACAGCTGGCGGCTTATTTACTCGCTGATCGCATTTTCGGCAGAGCTAGTTCTCAGAAGCGGCATGGCTAGAGCACCTGAGGATGAAAGGTTTCGAATAGTCGAGCTGTACACCAAAAAATAGAGCCAGCGTTCTGTCACTGTCATCGCCAAAAGGCCACTTTCTCATTGCTAGCGTAATCATCAGCTTTATGAATGTAATTTCTTTTCAGTGCCTAGTTCTGTCACGCGTAGTCCAATTTTGCTTACACAGATCCGCATTTTATTTTGTGTTTCGCAGGGCACAGATGCGTTTCATTACCTTTGCACTACTCAAATGTTTCGAGGCTACAGATCTGACCTCACTCTATCTGTCTGTCACAAAGGTTTTAGGAATAAATTTTTCTTTGTTTACTCCGTTGCGTTCTACGTACACCGTTTTTCAGCGTGTGTATTGGTGAAATGTAATGACTATCGGAAAAGTGAATGCTATCGCATATTCCAAATAAGGAGCTTCTAGTGTTCTCACTTCAACAAAGAAAACGAAATATAATGCGAGTTATAACTAACATTTGCTGGGTATTGCAATCCACAATAACTATATGTATAATTTTGTGTCCCGCCATAGTGGGATACATAGAAGTATTTTCAAACACGTGTTTACTTAACCTTTTTCTAAGTACTATAGGCACATGGCTGTTTTTTTTGCATTTCGCCTGTATTCTGAAATCGGCTGCTGTGGCCATGAATGGAATCGCAACAAAGCTGCCGAGAAAGCACAACAACGAACGAACGGCACTTTTTTTTCTGCGCGCTGATTATCCGGGGAGGAGCAGGAAGAGTGGCGGGGACATGAATCTCACCGCGGGAAAGCGAACACGATATCTAGCGCACTGCAAGTGCCAGAGCGGAAAGTAGCAGACGAAATACGGCAACCACCCCCTTTCGCGTCTATACGCATGCGCTGCGTTTACAAATCTCGCCGTCAGTTTGCGCCGCGCAGGCCGCCAGCCACGCGCTGTCGTGTTCCCTGCAAGAGTGAACCATACTGTACATATATGTGCAATAGGCGCATGTTTTGTTACTTCTACGAAAGATGTATCGCAGTCTACAAGCCGCCACTGCCACGGCGGGTTGCATTGCAGGAGGAATAAGGTTTTGGAGCAGCGGGACGTTTGTTTCTTCAGCCAACTCTCTAACGTGCAGTGAGAAAGGGCGCGCCATTGTGGGTAGGTTGCGAAAAAGTTGAGCACTGGACAGGTTGTTGATGGTGAAATATGTGGGCTGCTCACTGTTCACATTCACTTTTAGGAAATACGAGAAGGACAAATATGTTCTCTGTAGATGGAGTGGCCACTTGTCCGATTATACATAAAGGCTCTCAACTGGGCTTATTCTAAAGGTGCCTGTGGAAAGGCAGATGCCTAGATGATGAACTGGGTCTAGCATTTTCAGAGTGCTTGGCGAGGCTGAACGATATACTATTGCCCCATAGTCAAGACGTGAACGTACCAGGCTTTTGTACAGATTCATGAGGCAATTTGTTTGCTAGGGCATTTATCACGTGAGATGTTTGGTACGCAAGACTGTTTTCCGTAATTGGTTCTTGTTCTAGGTGCTTGCTTCTTTTGTTCTTGCAAATGGTAGTGTAATGTTTTGGTACAACTTTCCTCATATAACTTGTCCTTTTTAATTAACTGCAGCAATTTGAAGTAATATAATTGATCTACCCTGAGCATGATTTGATTTGATGTTTGATATGTGGGGTTTAACGTCCCAAAACCACCATATGATTATGAGAGATGCCGTAGTGGAGGGCTTCGGAAATTTCGACCACCAGAATTCTTTAACGCGCACCCAAATCAGAGCACACGGGCCTACAACATTTCCGTCTCCATCGGAAATGCAGCCGCCGCAGCTGGGACTCGATCCCGCGACCTGCGGGTCAGCAGCCGAGTACCTCAGCCACTAGACCACCGGGGCGGAGCCACCCTGAGCATGGAATGTTTGATAAATAATGGAGCAGTTTGCAAGTCCTGTATGTTGCCTCTATATTTTTGGACACATCGCAGTTTTTTTATTTTATATGGTTATAAGCTTTTGGTAATTTATTTGCAATGTTGTTCCCCAAACTAGCATCCCATTAGTGACTTTAGAGTGGAAAAGCATGTAGTACATACTTATTTTTAACTTTAGTGCAATTAAGTGCATTGTTCTAATTACTAAAGAAACAACCCACTGTTCATGCCAGCGGGGTAATTAAATGGTTGAAATGTGTGTTCCAATTTAACTCCTCCTGAAACCACACGCAACCAAAATAGTCCGAGAGGACAGACAGCCTATGCCAAAGGACCCATGGGGCACACCGATATCACAAAGTTTCACTGCCAAGTTTCAAGTAACTTTGCCAAAATCAATGTTTCTGCATGTTGCTGATTAGATACATCTACAGGCCATATCAAGCGTATGCAGACAGATGTTGTGTAAGCATATTTTAATTTAAGCTTGAAGGCAAAATCATTTTCATCTTGCAGGGGCTGGTAGCAATGCTCTGCTGTAGCCCCACTTTGCAGTTTAAGGGGACCTGCACACCTTTTTCAAGTAATTATCTAACAGTTCCATTAAAAAAGCTTATTCCCTCACCCATCGTCGGCCGCACTAATTCTTAGAATCTGTCAAGTACGGGTGGAGTTACAGGACTTTGCCGAACACTTTCAGTGCTCCCTCTCTCCTTTCGCAGCAGCAAGTGCACTGAAAGCTACACAGAAAGAGGGTGACAAGAGGGCAAGAAAATCCGACCCTTTGTCAGCACGCAATATAACCTTGAGCACTTTATTTTGTTCACTTCGTTCTTCAAATGTGCCGCTTACTTTCAGCGCGATCGCAAGCCTGTGCACAGGTACATGGCAACATTCTATGGCGACCTTGGCAACTATGCAGCTCACATTGCCCCAGTCAACGGCGGTGGACTTTGGATGTATGGTGCAGTAATTTGGATATTAGAAATTATTTGTAGAGATAAGAGGAGCCGACTCTGAGAATTAATTGTTATTTCCAGGCCGCATGCCCTACCATGATGTTTTGACAGCGTGTTCTCAGCAGCCTCAACTACTGATTGGCAGCATTTTCTGATTATAATAAAAAAGTGTAGCAGGGCCACTTTAAAGGCCCCCTGAACCCCCTCCGATATTTTCCTAAACATTTCAAGTAAACAAGTGCATCGCGTGCAGAATGCCGTCACGATGAACGATGCCACACGCCTCAGCGCTACAGGTAGCGAGCGCGCCACAATTTCGAAAAAACAATAGCTTCTCCTTTTTGGTCGCCGCCACTCCCGCCACTGACATGTGTGACATCACCAGTGAAACTCGATGACGTCACCACTTTCGATGCTTGCGATTGGCCGAACGACAACTGACGACTTCTGGTCATTCTGCAAATAGCTGTTTGCGTGCACCTTGGTCGTGTTGCCGCTTGCGAATCGACATCTGCGGCCCGTAACGCAACTGCCAAGTCGCTAGCGTAGGGGCATGGGCCAGCACGACAGCAACAGCGGTTATTCAACGATCAGTGCACCCAGATGACACACACAACAGAGTTGACGGCGAGCTGGCGCGTCAGAGTGGCGGATCACGGCAACCGGAAGTAGACGCTGTCTCGAACAGCGCGTCAGCAGTGACGTACGCCAGGCGAGATGAGGAGGGGCACTCAGCTGACTCAGCGAGGAGGGGCCAAGCGGTTTTGGAAGAGGGTAGTGTAGGAAAAAGGAAAAAAAGCGATCGTCGCGTTTCGATCATCTACGCGTGTAACTCCGCTACTACGGCACCGTTTCGAAAAATTCTCACAGCTACATGTTCGTTGTAAACTCGAGCACAACCTCCTCACCTAAATTAAATTTCGACCGCTGAGTGGTTTAGAGGCCCTTTAAGCAAGGTAGTTAACAGCAAAACCAATCTGAAGCACCTAAATTGGACTACTTGTAAACTATGCATCAGTGAAAATAACAGGGTCAGTTTTAAAGGGCCAGCAAACAACCTCGCGGTCAAAAACTTGTGACAGCAAGAAATCTGTGCACTTGTACAATGTTAACCTGCTGCTACAAAAGAATTTTAGAAATGAGTGTTCCAAGAGGGGAGCTTTCTGAATGGCGCATTCGGTCGCCCACTTTGGTCCTCTAACTCGGAGTCGCCAATTGCCAAGGCAGCTCGCAATCGGAGTGCGAGAGGCAGCGTACCAACCGAATACGTTGGCGATCTCAGAGCAGTGCGCCAGAAGCGCGCCATGGTGCAGCCAGCGCTAGAAGCTGCCAGGTAAAGATTCCTGCGCCGCATTGACAAATGGTGCCAATAAGTTCAGGGAACATCTTCGACATGTCTGGATGCAGCGACAGCCTTCCAAGATCAGTAAATAAATCTGGCTATCGTCCTCATCTGAGCTGCCATCTTCAAGGCAAATAACGAGGCTGCATCCGAGCTGATTGACGTTTCCTCCACCTTCGCTTGATTGATATGTGGGGTTTAACGTCCCAAAACCACCATATGATTGTGAGAGACGCCGTAGTGGAGGGCTCCGGAAATTTTGACCACCTGGGGTTCTTTAACGTGCACCCAAATCTGAGCACACGGGCCTACAACATTTCCGCCTCTATCGGAAATGCGGCCGCCCGCAGCCGGGATTCGAACCCGCGACCTGCGGGTCAGCAGCTGAGTACTCCTCCGCCTTCGCTAGCCGCCTCATTATTGACATGGTGCATTTATGGTTTTGCAGGTGTGAACTCGTCACACGCACGCTCAAAAACGTCACTAACAATGCACATGCATGAAGTACAACACGTCCGACGATGTCTCCTTTCTGAATGACGTGCTCGTACCGTTCAGCTCCTTCACCTGCCAGCAGCCACGTGATTTGCCGGCTTGTGTCATGTGATCCGTCCTCCCTGCCAGATCGCCCCACGCTCTAACATCGCAGTCAGAGTAGTTGGGAGTGCTCCGAGTCGGAGGCTGGCACTTCGAAACAACCAACCGAAGCTAGTCCAAGCGCTCAAATCTTGCCAAGTGAACAAGCAGCCACTCTTCAAAGCGCTCAAGAGCGCACATAAATGCTCAACCGAATACGCCATAAGAATCAATCCTCATCGTTGCATCTACAAGTGCGAAGACGTTTGTCCATACATTGAGTATCAGTACAAACATGGAAGAGGAAGATAAGCATGGTAAACACAGAACACTGACTCCTATTCTCCCTACACCTGGTGTCTTTGTATTAAAATCACAGTAAATTGTCAAGCGATGAAAAAGTTAGGTAGTGTTTGTTAACACTATGGTTACTCACTTTAGCACAGGCTCAGGTGTGAGAATGGTGCAGTCCACTTCCAGCATCTGCTCCTCAAGCACGAAGTGGCTCCTCCAGAGGCTGAGCAGCTGTGTCTTCATGGCACAGCCCATGGGACCAAAGTCATACTGTCCAGCCACACCTGTGCGCAACAGGCATGGTTCAGTAAGGCTGGTGTTAATCATACAAAACATGAAAAAAATGTAATTCAATGAGGAACATTTGCTCCCAAAAGCTCATATGTGATGTCACTGATCTCCCATTTGAGGCAGACTAAAGGACGAACACTAAACGTGGCTTGAACTGAGCCCCAGTGTTGTCATAAAGGTGGAGCTTAATTCACAAAACAACATACTGTGATCAGTACGCTTTGTGGCTATGTACCTGGGTAGTTGTTTGCAAGATGTTCAGCAAATCGAGCGAGATGAATAAGTTCATGACTGCAAAAGTACAACTAAACATGGACAAACATAGTATCCCTGCAGCAGTGATGAGACCATGGGTCAAATCTCTCATCAAGCTTCACGAAATGCAATGACTCTTTTTTATGAGTTGCACCTACAATAAAAATCTCATGATAATAGAGAACACACAAAATACAGTCGAGCCCACTTAAAGTGACACCGTTTATTACAATATATCGCATAAAACGATGAACAACGGTGACACCATCCACTTTTGTATGTTTTTTTATAGTAAAATAAACTGCTTATTGCGCTGCTCCAGTGCTGCACTATCGGGCAAAGCAACTGAACCCAGCTACAATGCATGCTGCAAATGGGTCTCCGCACCGACTACGCCGTTCTGCAGATAGTGGTGAGAACGACGACTCCGACAATGCGGTCGAGCAGCATATGCAGGCACTTTCATAGCAGGAGGCCCTGTGGATGATACAGTCCTTCCGGAAACTTGTTTTCACGAAGGACCTCCCACTCAGCTACGAAGAGTAACTAGATGATCTTGAGAAATATGTGCGCCATCTACGCGTGCAGCAATCAAAGCTGAAACTGTGCCTTTTCTTGCAGACAAATAGTGCGTAGTTGCACTACCTTACTTGCACGCTAACTAAATGCTTTCATCTCTCTTGTGTCTTTTTTTGTCTCACCTCACTTTTAACAATTATCGGTCAAAACGAGGGCAATTCCTTAGCACTTCGATATCGTGATAAGTGGACTGC